>NW_015449932.1:2793323-2953702 GCF_000239435.1 Tetranychus urticae
ATCTTAGATCTGATAACCTGAGTCTGTTTTTAAGCAAGGAAATTATTCAATTGGTTGATGAAAAAGGTCACTAACATTATATTGGTAAAGTTTAAAGTGTTATTTTCATTAACATGGCTAACTTTACTAAATAGGAAAAGAACATTGTATAATTGTTATAAGCGGAATTGTAATTTTTCAAAATCTCCACCTTCAACAAAATTGCTAAATTCAAATCTTCATGAATATATCTTGTTAGAAGATTTGCCAGGGTAGAGGCCGAAACATTTCTAATTTAAACGGTCAGATCATATTGATTTTTGCGGCCACACATACAGAACGATTTTAAGTAACGGATCCAAAAAGTAGCCGGAAAAACTTGTTAAATATTGGTTGTTGCGTACGGTGAATCATGTTAAATGTTAATGCACATTAGAATGCAAAGAAACTACCTCAGTTCAACTCTTTATCGAGCACCCTGCTATATTGTATAGATGCTTTTCGTGAGGAAATGTTATTAGACTTCATTAATACTTGACGGCTCTTGACCTCATTGATAGCAGTGATTTATAACATAATTGGCCGATGGATAGTGATTAAATTTGATTATAATGCAGACCAATTCAACCTTTTCAATAGAACGAACCACACAAAACGCGGTGAAATAGAGGTTAATTTTACAGCTGATGTGAGTTAAATAATGTTTATTGAATAATTTGGTGTAGTTTTTTAGATTCTGTAGCAACAAGTATCTGCATATTAACAATCAGAGAACATTGATTTATTCATAAAATACCATAATAATCATAAGAACTTTTTATTTTAGTCACTTATTCCCTGGGTGTAGAGCCAGTAGTTGCTGTTCCAGGTGTTCCAGTTGGCTTTATAAGTTCCCCGAAATCGTTTGTAATTCGCATCATACTAGGTTTGGTCACTCCTGAAACAGAACCAAACATAGCGATGAGAGCCACCAAGAAAACAGAGGATACAATTTTAATCAATTGCATTTTTAATTTTTTAAAGAGTTTTGAAAGAATTGAGAGATCACTTAATTACTATTTAGAATTGAAGCTGCAACTGATAATATTTCAATTGAATCTATCCGCTTTTATACTACTTTTTAAAGCATCACGTGGTCCAGGTGAGTTTGTTTAATTACTCAAATATATGTATGATGACATTTAGATGTAATTATCGGATAAATTGGTTAGTAACAAATGGAAATGTTTAATGGATTAATGCAAAATAGACTAATTATGCTAAGAAAACAGAAAAAACAGTTTATGATTGCACACCTTTCTCGGAAGTTGAGTATCTTGTGATCAAAAGCAGTTCCTTTAAAGGTTTTTCCATTCTTGAAAAACATTGAACGCCCGTAAAACCGAGAAAATACTTGGATGGCACGTTAATAAATTGCAAAACGCTGAAGCTCACGGCAAAGAGGTTACATTTGTGTTACATTGCACGTACATAAAATTTCTATTTATTAAAAATATGTGCAATGGGTTTGGAGAGAACAAAAAAAGCGATGTACCATTGCCTAATCTAATTACGAATTAGAATGAAATGAATTAAATTAACATCTTACAAAAATTCAAAAAGAGACGTTTTGAAGCTCGAACGGCAAAAGCTGAAAACCTTGAGCAGTAGAAGCTATTTTTGAGCAAAAGTTTAGTACGTTTAGCATCATGCTAAATAGAAAATTGCAAATTGCAAGGCAAACTTAAAAAGATAAATTTAGATATTTTGTAACCTGAAAATTATGAATATTGGTCACTCTTGATGAGTCAATGCTGAGGGAGTGTTACATTTGGCTTCATTTTTCTTGAAACCAAAGACAAATCTATAAACGGATATTGTGAACGATCAGAACAAAATTCACTTCGTGCAAAAATTCACAGACATTTACTATTACAACTTATGGCTTCTTATGACTGTGACACCCATCAAAACCAATACAATTAACGTTCTAAGACGAATTTCAAAAATTTAAGCTAAAAATTTTTGACAAGTTTCCATTGAAATATTATAATCACATAAAAAACTGTTTTTATGCTGTGTAAGCGTTTAACATCGCTTCTGAATATTCTGTCTACAAAACAACGTCACGATTCCTGATATAGCTCGATCTAAAATTACCACAATCTGGCGTAAAAACTCTATTACTAATTCTATTTTTTTATGTTTTCCGTGTTGAATTCAGCATACTTTTTGTTCAAACGGGTAGTTCAAACTTTGTGGTTTCATATCTAGAGAATAGGCGCCAGATTTCTGTCATTTTAGATCAAGGCAGATTAGGAAGTTGAAAACCTAACGTATTATCTGATTGAATTCGCGCATTATTTTTGTTTGGCATATTTGGATTTGAATACTTATTTGTCTGCATTTTTAACTAAAAAACTCTTCGTCAGAAAAACTACATTTTCTTAGTTTCAGTTCGAGTTCCACTGACAAAGTACAATTAGACTTGCAATGAGCGGTTTTAATTTAGGGGTAAGACTGCATATTAGCCCCCCGTTCGATCTTGATGTAAATACTATTTTGTCACGAGAATTCAGTTTATGAAGTCTGGTATTGCGGAAACTCTTACTTCCGGAGATACCAAGAGTAGCTGATATCTCGGCAGTTAGTGAAGCTACAAGGTCACATGGTACATTGATCGATAGTTCACATTACAATCTATACACATATGACATACATTTTTATGTATATACACGCATACGCAGTTAATAAACTGAGAAAAATCTATTAATGACAGCCATTTTTCAGCTAATTTTGCTAAAAATGACGGTTATTGTATAATTAACTGCTTTTTGATAAAAACCTCAGGTACGTTGATCATTCAGGTCAGGTTCTTGCAACCAATGTTGATTGTTCACAAAATTAAGATTATGTAAGTTTAGGCCATATCTATCATTTTTGGGGCCTGATCCATCGATCAACAAGTGATAGATTAGGTTAGGTCAACTTAACTTACAAGGGGGTCACCCGAGGTCATCCGAACCGAATTTAATGATTAGCGTGTCATTGAATTCGTCTTATTAAAAAATAATATAGCTCGTCTTCATTTGAGTAGCAAATGAACAGAAGGATCGAAAAGCGTCATTTATTGTCTATCTCTATGCATAGATCAATGTGAAAGCAATAATATGCACCCATTGCGACGAGCCTTTTTGTTTCACTCATTTTGTTTTGTATGCTCTTTACCATACTTTACGTGTAAAAAATTGAATTTTAATTCTGTTTTTCTCGTTAATCTTTAATTTGCTACCCGAAAGATTTTGAGACAATTAAACACTCATAAAACCTAATTGGATTATGATAAAAATACTAACTTTTATTCGGATGACCTCGGGTACTTCCTTCGTTAGATTTGAGAAAAATAGCTGAAAATGATCGGCTTTTGAAAGTTGATATATACCATTGATGCGTACAGTATAATATATTATAAAGATGAAAGCTGAAAAATCATGCTGTCTTTATATTAGATTTCTACTAGTCAATATGAAATGTTAAAAATAAATATCGCAAGATGAATTATTCTATATTTGACGCAAAAAAGTCTTGATCTTTTGATATTTTATAGAACTGATAACTCTGAGGGCTTTTATGCTTTGTATGTCAATGTTTGAATATCAGAGAATGGCATATCTTTAGTTTCAGCCATCTATCATGTTTCAATTGTGTGATATTATACAAAAATGTTTTACCTTTTTGCCGCGATTGTGATTTAGCCACAATACGTACAATGCCCATTTTCAAGTTAAACCTAGTTGTTCAACAAGCTCTTTCGGAAAATCATTATTTACACGATTTATTATTTATTATAAGCGAAAGTGAGATTTTGCTTTACATACCTTCTTCACTTTTTAGGCGAAATTGGTTTTCTTCCGCATCATATTTCTATGTAAAGTGAACTTATTAATATTTCTTTGAAAAAATGTGACGCTTTCCAAACAAAGAGCACAATAAGAGTTAGCAGTACTACCTATGCGCTATCTTGTAGGTATAAGGATAAGGAGAAGAAAGCAGAACGCGATAGCGCCACTGACAATCCTTCTACATTCTGACTTCATTTTTCATCAAGACAGTGCACCTTCTCATACGGCCAAAAAAACGCGCGAATTTCTCAAAATTGAAAAAATCAAATATATAACCCCTGAAGAATGGTTACCTAACTCCCCTGATGCTGCTCCATGTGATTATTTTTTATGGGGAAAGCTCAAGAGCATGGTATACAAAACGAAAGTTACCAATGAAGATGAATTAAAAAAATCCATCAGAACCTGCTTGCGGAAAATTCCACAAGAAATGATAAATAACGCGCTCAGGTCTTGGCCAAAAAGACTAAGAGCAATTCATGACTCTAATGGTCAACATATCGAAAATAAAATTTAATTTCAGCAAAAGACCATGAAGTTATTAAGCTTCAAAATCCTTTCATTTCAACCGTGTCAACCTGTAATTTCTTGATTTTTTAAACTTTTTTCATCAAAAATTTATTTTTTGTCATTTTTCGTCTCTTTCTTTATCTCTTGCTTGCTGTCAACTCCCTCTTTTTCTTTTCCTTGTATGACCACAAGATGAGTGGATTCTGAGCCACTCATTTCTTGGCTAGCTAACTCAACGAAGTAATGCGGGTCGTAGCCCATCTTCAATCATAAATTCATTGCTATTAATAGTGAAACTGATTGAATCAAAGCAACTGTGGCAAGTAAATATTTTGACCTTAATTTTTTATCAGCTTCTTCTTTCAAAAATATTTCAAATGAAATCGAAAATGTAGACTGATGTTGAGCTGAATCCCAAAATGAAAAGGCAAACCTTTTCGCAGAAAGCTTTTCAATCGCTTTGATTCAAGAGTTCGTCTTATTTTGTTTAATTTGCTTGCTTTGAATTGCAAAATTTGATTCAACTAATTTGATTGTACTAGTTTCATCTGTAGCCATTTGTATTTGCTTAATCATTTTGTCAGTATTTTTCTTGCAAACTAATCTATGATATTGAATAAATCAAAGCACTATTCTTACCTGCATTTTCATGTCCCAACCATGAGAATGTTCATGTTAATGTTTAAAGATATTCTCATGTTTTATTTTTATCTGGTTCGTTGATTCACTCAATTCACTTTATTCTTTCTCTTTCTTTTTTCTTTTTTCCTGTGTTCCATGATTTTTCTTGCTTTCTCGATAGTGCAACATCAATGAACACTTTATCCAATGAAATTGATTTACCGTAATAGCAACATTTATAAGTGAAAAAAGGGAAGAAACGAAAGCTTAAACAGATGATTTTGATTGTAAAGAGTAAAGATGAAGAAGATGATTCAAAGATGATAAAAATCGGAACAAAGAAGGTTAAGAAGAATGAGAATAAGAACTTGAGATAAAGATGGTGATGAAGATAAATCAAAGGGATATTCTGGTTCAATTGAAGGCTCAACAGTGTTGCTGGGTCAATTTGTTTCAACAATTTTGTGATTTGCTTTTCAATTGTTCAAAAATTGTAATTTTATTTACGACCATTCAATGGATTGTTCAAGCAAGGCGAAAAAGTAAAATGCATTTTGTCTTCAATTTTTTTACTTTTACTCAAATAGAGTTGAGTAAATATTGAGATTTGTCCAATCAACCAAAACTGAAACATTTTCTTTCTTTTTTTCCATTTTCTTTATTCCTTTTTTACTCCATCTTCAACCTTGAAGAATGATAATGTTCAATTGAAAGATGCATATCATGATAAACAGATTGTTCAAAGTAAAGCTAATAAAGGTTGTTGTTCTTGTATGTGTGTGTGAAAATGCAAATTTACAAAAAAAAGATCAAAATGTAAAACTAATCTAGTCAAGTACTTTGAGGCTCTGTTTTGTTATCAATATGCAGTTAAAATTTTACAGGGAATCATTTGACTCAAAGTTTTATTTGAACAAACTTTATTGACTTTAAACGTGAAGGTTAAAGATAGTTGATTAGACTTGTTAATCTCAATTCTAATGACTACAGTTAATTAATCATTTATGTTTGAATTAGCATTGAGCTTTTTTGCTACATTGACTTGAATTTAGTGAATAAAATCATGTTCATATAATACTTCTTGGCTTCTGAAATAAGCAATAAATTCGCTGATTGATAATCAAAGACTAGTTGAACTAGTTCGATAATTTTAGCAAATAACTATAATTAACAACACCCAGGGTGGGAACACCAATGGTAGTATTGACTAACCATTTTTGTATTCATGCAACGGTCAGGTTGAATCAGGATGCTTGTCTCTATTCAATTCCATTTCCATGCAATAGAACATCCAAAACGTCTTTGGAGTTCCATTAAAATTACCCATTGGTATCCCAGTCAAATAGACAGGCAGAATCCCATATCTGGTTGATTGCTTTAACATCTCGCCCAGAAACTAAACCAAACATAGCTATCAGTGTCACTAAAAAGACATAAGATACAATTTTAATCGATTGCATTTTTACTTTTTTATTTTTTAAAGATTAGATCAGATTCAGAATATAATATTCATTCACTATCGCAATTCGATCTATCCTCTTTGACACTATACTCATCAAATTATTCAACTTGCCCTCTTCAACAGCTTTTTAATAAATAGCATAATAGTCAATGACAATGGTACAATCAATCGACATCGAAAAGATACACAATGTACAAATACAAAAGAGTTTTCCCCCAAATTCGGTTGTACAAAATACAGATTCTGTTGTAATAATAATTATTCAATTTCAACCAAAATTGGCGTATAACATAGACTTAATCGCGTCTTTTGCATCGTAAACCCATATCTTGCTAATCAATGCTACTTGAAAATATTTGAAACTCTTCATAATGAATATAATCTGTTGAATTAGATTTTGTTTTTGATCTTTAGGCCAAATTTTGTGAGGAAAAAATCACAACTTTATTATTGTTAATTGGAAACAATGTTGAAAATAAAATTGTGCTGTTATTTCATATACAAATACTGTTGAAGCAGAAAAATGGATAAAAAAGCTTTTAGCTAATAATGAAGGTTGCTGGATGGTAATGGAATTAATTAATGTAACATTATATCTAAATTAAATTATGTAAAAATGTAATTTATCTGTTTTAACAGATCACTCAGTAGCATAATGCAATAGATAGATACAAAGAGATACACAATAACAATGTTCAGGGTGAAAAAATAGGTGATCCACTCTAATCAAGCTAATTCTGAATAGTAATTTACGTTTACTTTTAATCAATAAAATCTTGTTTTTTCACATTCAACCTTGCCTGGTGCAAATGGTTTAAAAGTGATTAATACATTCAACCATTTTAAGTAAAAATAAGAGATTATTAAAACATGTAAGACTGAAACAGGTAAAGATTGAAGTGAATATTATTATAAAATTCAAATAAAATTCAAAGGCAATGGAAATGTTGATAATTAAAAAGGAGCGCTTGTTTAAACTCTTTCTATATTTGCTGCTTCATCATCATGTGCCAGTTACCATATTGGTTAATATTGTTTTATGATAAAACTATTATCCTTTGGGTGAAATTGGATTTTATTTGGAATCAACTTTGATTTTCAATGTTTATTTATTGCTTAAATTAACAAGTCAAATGGGCCAGTTTTTTTCATTACAAGTGTAATTTTAGATTCTACTTTTCATCAATTGCCATGATTATCATCAACGACAACGCCATCAGTTGCTAATGAAATTTATTGTACAAGTGTTGAAGTGTAAGAGCAAGTTTCTCTTTCCTTTTGTTTTTTATTTTCTTGCCACTTTATTTGGTTAATTTAATTCCCAATGAATTCAATTCAATTTTAGGATGAACAACATTTGTGATTCAGGAAATTGTTTGATTAACCCAAAGAGAGGAAAAGAGATTTTCTTTGCATCTTCACCCTGATTATTCATTTCCTTTCTTTTTTGTCCTTCTCTGCCAACCTGTTTTTGGGTAAGCTTTTATTTAGACTTGTTTACTCTGTTAAACATGATTATAATCATTTTAATAATAACCAATTTTATTAACAATTTGTATTTGATTAGAAGTGTCGAGCAAACTCTCTAAAATGCAAATTACTATTGACTTTTTCAGACAGAATAAATTTCATCGTCAGTTGTCACTTTTGTTGAGTTTTGGGTTCATTTGATCAGCATCTTCTTTAAAATGAAAATTGTTTAATTGAATGTCAGGGCCTCTTTTAATCATCCAATTTAACCATATAATGTATTAATAGTTGTGAAGGATGAATTTTTTATTGCGATATTCAATCCAAGTTATGAATACTTGATACGGTGACTATGGTCAACCTTTTTGTCTACAACTTGCACATTTGACTGGTAGATCTTGGTCTCTGATACTAGACATTATGTTTAATTATTAATTATCAATTGTGATTTGACTCTAACTTTTGTTTGCTTTTCCTCTTAACAGGTTCAATTGCTTTCCCTCGTAATGGTTCTTGCCATGATATCCAATGTTTCCATGGAGCAGTTTGTGTTCAAAATGGTAACATAGCCCAATGTATCTGTGATATTAATTGTCAAAACAATTCAACTGATGTCTCCAATTCCTCGATGGATTATTCAATCGTCTGTGGTTCTGATTCCAATACATATCAATCTGAATGCCAAATGTTAAGAGCCTCTTGTCTTCATCAAACGGATATTGTAATTCTTCATAAAGGTCCTTGTTGAATGGCAATTGCAAGTACAGAAGGAAATGGAAAATTCAGGCAAATAATTTTTGGCTTCTGGTTTCAAAGGCAATTCATTGGTGAATCATTATTTACCTGGTTGTGTATAAAAAAGGAAAGGGGAAATTCATCAGTCTTTGTTTGTGTTGACACTTTACTTTTCTTCCTTAATTATTCTCTCCATCAAAATCAATGGAATCAACAGAGTAAATTGTCGCTTTATACTAAGTGTGTGTGACATTTCATTTCTTCTATTGTCGTTTGCTTTTCTTTTTTTGCCCTGCATTACACCAAAAAACTCACCCTTAATTACAAATCAAACAATTTCTCTAATTACTGTCATCACTATCACAATCATCATCATCTGCATCAACTTCATGCAGCCATCATTGCCATCATTGTTTCATCTTTGACTAATCAATTGATAATGTACATTAATTGTCCTTTCATTAACTCATTACAGAGATCACTATAAATCTCATTTGTATTTTCTTTCTCTTCACTTTCTATTGATATTATATGATAATATGTACTTCTTTTTTGCAATGACAATATGTTATGATATAATAATGTATTAAAAGCTTGATATTGATCATCTGTGTTATTCGTTTACTCACATTCATTTTATGTGCTATGATAATTGAAACGCAAATGGACGTAAAATGGCCATTCCGTGGCTGCACAAATTTTAATTTGTTATTAGTTAATTTATTGGTGTTTGTTTTATTATTTATTACAGTTTTTGGTCTAAATGAGAAATTGTAAAAAAATTACTTTCGAGCTAAGATTAGGGACTTTGTAAGCTTGTATGGCAACAAAAATTGAGCCTAATAGTGTTATTACATTGTATATTATGTATTTGTGTCTGTTTCTGAAAAGATCAGTTTGATTTTCGGTTAAACCTGGCGCTTGGAGTGATCGTAAGAGTTAGAGAGTTGAAACGCATTAGACGATAAAAATTGTAGTCAAACATCAATTATTGGACACTATTTTGCAATTTATAGACAGTTCTCTTGATTCGTGCCACTAGCCATCCGGGCCCCAAAAAGTTTGAGCTTCAATATTTCGAAAGTTAGCTGAAATTTTCTTATGTATTTAGTCTTATTATGCTATAGCCCATAATAAAATCTAATGTTTGGTCAAGAACGATGTTTGTAGATGATGCCAATCCCGCAATATTGATACTCAAAGATTTTAGGTCAACGGCCAATAAACTGAGAATCATTTATGCGTTTCAACAATTTTCCTCGACAAATGATAAATTTCAGTTCGCTAACTCTTATGGTAACAGAAAGCAGTTGGCTTAACTAAAGATCGAAGTTATCCTTTTATAATAACTGAAACAGAGTTTTATTTCACAAAAAGTGTATTTACCGGTTAGTCATCAAAAGTCGTATCAGCTAAATGTTTTTCATGAGAAATTGTAATCTACAGAAATCACAAAGTATCTCAAAAATTAATTTACGTTGACCATGTCCTGAAAATGTAAATGTTACCATTGAAATAAACACTCAAACGAATTTTAAATTTTAACATTGACATTAAATAATCAATTATTACTCAGATTTTTGTTTGTTCACATGACTGCTAGCTTCTGTTATCGGAATTTGCTATAAAGCCGTGAAGAAATAAATTAAAAGGCAATTTTCAAAATGGCTAAGCTGAGTTAAAATCTTCACTGCGTTTCACTACGCGTCGTTGATCATAAATTGATTAGTTTGAATAAAATAAGAATGCAAACCGATCGCATACAAAACTTTTCAATTTAACGAAGCATATAAAATGAAGAGCAAAACAGATAAATTTGCCTTTTGCAATTTGGCTAAATAAAATCAACTTTATTGAATAAATTTGTATAATTTTTTAAATTCTGCAACAATGCTTTTGATTATTAATAAACAGAAGAAATTGGTTGATTTATTGGGTAATAAAACTTTTGCTCTACTGATAATACCTATAAATGTACCAAATTTCATCTTGACGCTATTCAATAGTAGCCACGAGTCTTACATTTTTGCCATTTTTGCCATCGTGACGCTGTCCATGCTAGGAGTTGTCATATCAAGGTATATCACAGCACCGGACGAATCACGGATAGTACCATATTGATCTGCAGTTGCAGTCCCAAAAGCTGCAGGACTAAGAGTCTGTCCTTCAACAGACCCAAACATAGCAATGATAGCTACTAAAAAGACAGAGAATACAATTTTAATCAATTGCATTTTTACTTTTTTTAAACAGTTTTAAAGAATTGAGAGATCACTTAATTACTATTTAGAATTTAATCTTCAACTGATGTATTTTCATTTGAATTCATTTTCTTTTATACTACTCTTTGAAGCATTACATCACTAACTTTATAACCATTTCGGAAGTGAAGTATCGTATGATCAAACGGTCCTCTCTCAAGGTCTCATCATGGTTTAAAAACATCTATTGTCAATAAGAGGGGGAGAAAACATTACTAATCAAACTTGTTTGTAAATTAAAACACTTTGACGCATTAACTAAAAAAGGCAGTTTTGTTTGTTTTACATTGAATTTAAATTTATTAAAAAGGTGTACAATTGACGCGAATAAGACCACAAAAAGAGAAGAAAACCATCGGATAAATTCATTATAGAAGTCAATAGTGAGAGATACGGATTCTGTATTTTTCTTCAAACCTGTTTGAACACAAATTTTTCAGCAACCTAAATTTCGAGACTTGAACAAAAATATTATGCAGGTTATGGCTTCATATTGCTTTGCTAACTGTGTTTAAAGATGTTGAATATTGTTAATCATGTTAATCATTTCAAGAGACACCTGAGTTAGTCTCACAAATTTTTTTGTGTTCATAAGAGTTTAATCTGTATGAAGAAGAAATTTTCAAATTCTTTTTTCTCTTCCGAGTTTGAGCGATGATTGTGAATTGACCTTTGTTTTTTTTTCATTTTGTATGTCTCAGATACCAAAGCTACACTATTCTACTATCGCATATTGAATTTTCAGAAAAGTTCAACCATTTTCTTACGAGATATCGCTAACTCTTATGGTAACAGAAAGCAGTTGGCTAAACTAAAGATCGAAGTTATCCTTTTATAATAACTGAAACAGAGTTTTATTTCACAAAAAGTGTATTTACCGGTTAGTCATCAAAAGTCGTATCAGCTAAATGTTTTTCATGAGAAATTGTAATCTACAGAAATCACAAAGTATCTCAAAAATTAATTTACGTTGACCATGTCCTGAAAATGTAAATGTTACCATTGAAATAAACACTCAAACGAATTTTAAATTTTAACATTGACATTAAATAATCAATTATTACTCAGATGTTTGTTTGTTCACATGACTGCTAGCTTCTGTTATCGGAATTTGCTATTAAGTTTGCCGTAAAATAAAACTTTTACTATTTAAACAGCGATAGCACGAGAAACATGTTTATGTGTTTCCTATGTTTCTGTGACTTGATGATGAAAATATGATGTACTTATGAGAATTTTCTGCTTATTGATGCTCATATAATGAAAATTGTGAGAATAAATCGGGTAAATTAATTTCAGTATTTATTGTGCAAAACAAATTCCTGCAAATGTTTAAAGTAACCTAAAACCTAAACCTAGTTTCTACACTTTTCAGCTTATCATGAGTAGGAGTAAGATACAGATTCTTTTCAGTATAATATGTTTAATCTTAGCTGCAGTTTTGTTGATTATCAACATTTCCACGTATAATACTGTCACACAGGTTTTCAAGAAAAACGTCTGTTATCCTCAAGTGGTCAACAATACCGATGAAAATGAGCATGCAAAGCTTTCTAATCCTGGATGCGTATTACCTGAAATTGATCCATTTGATCCGGTAATATTGCCTTACATCTTCAATGCATCTTTTCATTGTGAGCAATCAACCGAGTTGACTGTTATTAGCTCAGACAATCGTTTGGTCATCCAAATCCCAGATGATATCGATGAGGATATTGATTGTTACTACTCATGGGTATATCGAAATGGATCTGATTCGAGTGTTTCTTATGGCCCTGTGCAAGTGATTCCTCCAACCGATGGTGTTCAATTTGGAAACGATGCAAATGTTGTAAACACTAGCTGTATCGATCAAAAAACAAAACAAGTTATCTATCGCAATGTCCATTTCCATGTTCCTACATTCAAACAAGTGCCATTAACTAATAATGACTTACATCCCTCCGTAATAATTTTAGTGGTTGAATCTCTGAGTCGCTTGAGCTACCAACGCTTTATGCCTGCCATCAATCAAGCGATGCACGATATTGGTAACTTTCAACATCTTAAGGGTTTAAATCGAGTTGAAGAAAACTCTTTTCCCAATTCAATGGCTTTGCTTGCTGGAAGGACAATCACTGATGAAGTAGCTTCTTATTATTCAGGAATTACCTGGGATCATCAATTGCCTTACATTTGGGATACCTTCAAGAACTCTGGATATGTAACAAGTTTCTTAGAGGATCAGCCAATGCTTGGTCTTTTCTCGTTTTACAGTCGAGGCTTCCGTGATCCTCCAGTAGATTTTTATCCAGTTGAATATTGGGTACACATGTATCCAAATGGAACTGGTAACTTGTTCGATAATTGGGATAACCCTTTGCGCTATTGTTTTGAGAAAGCTGGAAGCAAATTAGAACTCTTTTTAACCATGTGTTCCAAATTTGCCGAAGATGTGATCAATCGCCAACAGAAGCCTTACTTTTTATATGCCTTTCACAGCCAAATGACCCATGATGACTTCAATAATTTCCAAATGGTTGATCAACCTGTGGCAGACTTTCTACACTCTTTGTCACCTTCAGTTCTGAACAATTCAATTGTTATCTTTATGGGTGATCATGGGCCTAGAATGGGTAGATGGGTGAAGCCTTGGGGTGATCAGATAGAAACTCCATATGCCCGAGTTGAAGGAAGTCTTCCATTTTTCGCCATTAGAATTCCAGACTCTTTGGACTCAAAGTATCCTCATTTGAGGAAATATCTATCATTAAATGAAGATCGACTGACAAGTTGGTATGATATTCATCAGATATTGCTTGACACAGCTCAGGGTAATAAACTTTTCAATTGCTTAAACTTTTAATTTGAACACTATCAGATTATAAAATGTCTCATTTGACTGGTATTTTTGTTGTGGAAAATGACCGATTCGATTATTCATCTAGATTAACCATGATTTGTGATACAAGTCCTTTCTCTTGTTTTATCCCTCTTCAGGTCTATTCAAACCAGTTGGAACTCGCACAAAAATTCCAGTTGCATATTCACTTTTTCGCGAAGAAATTCCTATTAGTCGGACCTGTGAAGATGCTAACATCAGCCAAGATTACTGTGCCTGTAATGGAAGAGTTGGGGTCAATCCTACTATTAGATATTGGCCTATTTATGCAGCTAAAGGTTTAGTGCATGAATTGCAAACCATTTTCCAAGAAAATAACTGCGGATCCAATGTAACCTTTGACAAAATATTATCAGGAGAGGTTAGTTCATTCACCAAGCTTTATTTTAATCGTGAAATCTCCTACCACTTACATAAATTGAGTATTATCATTATCAAGATTTAGCATTATACGATTAGCAATAACTTCATCCATGATACAAAAGTGAATTTAAGCTTCTGTTCAGAATAATTGAAACAATCATTCATTGAATCAAGTGAGTTGATTATTTCAGAGATTTAACATAAGAAATTTTAGCACAAGTTTTATCAATTTATTCAATTGTGGTTTGGATTATTCCATTTGATGAATTGAATATTTGTGATTTTCTTTTTGGCTTCGCTCAATCTGAATCTGACATGAAAATTCAACATTCCATATTCTATTAACTACTACTATTCTGTTACTACACTTTCCAGTTGACTTCATCTGATCATCGAGGTTCAATCGCCCTTCATAATCTACATTAAAAACTCAACTATTGTCTCTAATTGTAGCATGAAACACAATTCATCCCTGGTTTTTTAACACATTCATTCACAATCAATAATTCGTGTTTCCTTTTAATTTTAACAGTATTTCTATCCTCGATCGAATGAATCCTGGTCTACTTATGAAAGAGCCAATTTCTCAATCCAAGTTAAGCCAAGTCAGGCTGTGATCACTGCGATGGTTCATCGGTCAAAAGATGCAAATGATTATCGTTGGAGTCCTTGGAAGTTTCATGATCCAACAAACAAATTGGATTCAACAGAATACACAAAGTACCTCACAAAATTACTTTGCGTTGACCATGTCCTGGAAAATGTAAATGTTACCATTGTTTAACTTATTAAACACGCAAATAAAAGAATGATTCTGAATGGAATAATGAAAATTTATTTCGCGTAATCGACCAACGGCTTCCTTGATGATACGCATTCAAACCCAATTATAATAACTATGATAACTATTATTATTAAATTCTATTTGGTAACACTGGAATTGAGTGAGTATTGAATATTCGCATGTGATTAAAGCAAGAGAAAAACCATAAAAGTTAACAAAAACTGGACAGAAAATTGGACAGAAATTGGTCAAAAAAACTGTAAAAAATTTCAAATTCACTAAATATTCGAATTCAAGTATTCGATTATCTGAAACACTCGAATAATATTCTATTCACGTTAAAAAATATTCGAATAATCGAGTATTCAAATACTCACTATCAGCTCTATTAATAATTCTGATTAATTCAATTTCTGTCTCATTAGTGAGTTAGTGCTGACTCTGAATCGGACAACTTCACCATTTAGTACTAAATCTTGGACTGGATTTTACCTGATAGGTAAGTTGCTAATGGATCAGCTAAGCTTTTTTTCTGATTCGGTACTAAAATTTTTTTATTTATTTCCGGATTTATAAGAGTATAATTATATTCTTGCAGGAAAATTGTTCTTTTTGTTGGTTTGGCATTAAACTGCTCTGAAGCCATCCATCAATCCATTCAATCTTTTAATCTCAGAAACGCTTTTATGTAAGTGCAAAATTTTGGTTTTCCTCTTGTAACCTGTGCGGAGAATTTTTGGTACAAGTTAAGTTAATTGAATTTGACAATTAAGACTAGGAAATTTAGCGACTTGAAGATGAAATGCATTCATAACAGTATTTGAGAAAATCTAATGATTGTAGGGGCTATCATTCTCTAAATATTTAGACTCAAAGCTTTGATGGTTCTGGTCGTCACATAAAGTTCCTTGGTAACCAATTTGCAAACAATTAATGCAAAATGTAGGCTTATCATGCTAGGACGGAAAAAATAGTTGCTGCTTTCACACCTTTCTCGAAAGTTAAGAAACGCATGATCAAACACAGTGCTGTTCAAGGCTTTCTCATGTTTAACTCTTAACGCCAATAAAAGAAGCAAAAGTTATCTGTGTTAAATTGTGCATAAATTAAAACACTCTGAATTTCAGTTCGTTTTGCAGAGTTCAAAATGACAATGTGCCTAGTTTCGCACAAAATAAGCTAAACTAGTCTGAATAAACGTAAAATTGTTCTAATTCGCATACTACATATTTTCATAACTCCATAGATGTTTGAACCAGCCATTCGTTGGCTCTTGAAGGAAAAAGTAACTTTGATCTTACTTTTCAAGATTTAAAAATCACTAACTGTGTCATATATGAGTGGGTAACAGCTGATAGATTTTGTAAAGTTTCGATAGTACTGTTCTTGCGTTTGTTTGTAAGATTTCTGTTTACCACAAGCTCATATTCAATTAAGGTCGGATCTGGATGGGATAAGAAATCAAAAGCGTACACAGCACTTGTATTTACGCATCGAAATATTAACTATTGAAATCAGTTACAACCGAAAGACCTCTCGTAATTATTTGCTGTTGACTCGACAGCCCCGTATGTGAGACAATGTGTAGTAATATCTTGCTACACATAATTCTATTTTCATCTATAAATCGTCCATGTACCATCAACTTGCTTTACTGCTTTTACATCCAATCAAGCCATCTTTACAACGTCTTAGTTCGTCGATATCAGTATTTGCCATACTGAGCATTGACTTCTGACTTTTAGTCAATTTTATTTCAGAATTTAAAAAATTATCAAAATCATTCAATAAATTGATTTAATTTACTCTAATTGCAAATTGATTTTTATTTTCCCTTCATTTTCTATGCTTCTTCCGGTTAGAAATGTTAAAAGAAATCACATACTAATCAATTTGATTTTTAACTAACCAATTTATCCAATGACCACAGTAAAGTTCAGTAAATTTTAAGTTTAAATTATAAGTTGGAATCAGTTTCGGAAGCTGAGAGTTAATTGGAAATATTCTTTGAGGAATTGAAGTTGAATTGACTGTATAGAGTTGTGAATTGTGCAGGGATATTCTTAGAGGAATAACTGGAAGAGAACTGAATCAATTTCACCTTATAAGAGCTATATGGAAATATTTATTAAACTTTTTGAAACAACGTAAAAGAGTAGCATCATGTATGTGTTAAACATTAAATGCCAACTAAAGTGAGACAAAATTACTAGGCAAAGTCTTGTAAATATTTGAAACTCATTGGATAGAGGTTCAATTTTTAATTCATAGAATTTCAATTTATTGTCTTGCAATGTATTTTATTGTAATTTAATGTATTAACAATTTTCAAATCGTTCTTCTGTCAAATGATATTCGATTTTGTTACAAAACTATTCATTTTCAACTGCTATAAAATATTTTTGAGCTTTAATCACCCTAAATGACATTTAATGTTTTTAACACATGAGAAAACCTTGAGAGGAACTGCTTTGATCACAAGATGCTTAACTTCCTAGAAAGGTGTACAATCAAACTTTTTTCTGTTATCATTGCATAATTAGCTTACTTTGCATTTATCCATTAATCCATTATGCATTTTATTTTTTACTAACCAATTCATCCGATGACTAAAGTAACATGTCATCTTCATACATATATTTGAGTAATTAAACAAACGCACCTGGACGTTTTTATGTTTGAAAGAGTAGTATAAAAGGGAATGGATTAAATTGAAACGATATCAGTTGCAGATTAAATTCTAAATAGTAATTAAGTGATCTCTCAATTCTTTCAAAACTCATTAAAAAAGTAAAAATGCAATTGATTAAAATTGTATCCTCTGTTTTCTTGGTGGCTCTCATCGCTATGTTTGGTTCTGTTTCAGGACAAACACCTGCTAGTGGACCGTTTACTGACAAATATGGTACTACTCTAAATTGGGGAACATCTGACAAGTATGGTCGCTATTTGGTTAATGATCAATACGTAACTGCGCCATCAATGGGTTGATTTATTCTGACACCGATTTGAAGCTATGGATATTGATATATTCATAAGAATAATGATATTTGCCATACTGAGCATTGACTTCTGACTTTTAGTCAATTTTATTTCAGAATTTAAAAAATTATCAAAATCATTCAATAAATTGATTTAATTTACTCTAATTGCAAATTGATTTTTATTTTCCCTTCATTTTCTATGCTTCTTCCGGTTAGAAATGTTAAAAGAAATCACATACTAATCAATTTGATTTTTAACTAACCAATTTATCCAATGACCACAGTAAAGTTCAGTAAATTTTAAGTTTAAATTATAAGTTGGAATCAGTTTCGGAAGCTGAGAGTTAATTGGAAATATTCTTTGAGGAATTGAAGTTGAATTGACTGTATAGAGTTGTGAATTGTGCAGGGATATTCTTAGAGGAATAACTGGAAGAGAACTGAATCAATTTCACCTTATAAGAGCTATATGGAAATATTTATTAAACTTTTTGAAACAACGTAAAAGAGTAGCATCATGTATGTGTTAAACATTAAATGCCAACTAAAGTGAGACAAAATTACTAGGCAAAGTCTTGTAAATATTTGAAACTCATTGGATAGAGGTTCAATTTTTAATTCATAGAATTTCAATTTATTGTCTTGCAATGTATTTTATTGTAATTTAATGTATTAACAATTTTCAAATCGTTCTTCTGTCAAATGATATTCGATTTTGTTACAAAACTATTCATTTTCAACTGCTATAAAATATTTTTGAGCTTTAATCACCCTAAATGACATTTAATGTTTTTAACACATGAGAAAACCTTGAGAGGAACTGCTTTGATCACAAGATGCTTAACTTCCTAGAAAGGTGTACAATCAAACTTTTTTCTGTTATCATTGCATAATTAGCTTACTTTGCATTTATCCATTAATCCATTATGCATTTTATTTTTTACTAACCAATTCATCCGATGACTAAAGTAACATGTCATCTTCATACATATATTTGAGTAATTAAACAAACGCACCTGGACGTTTTTATGTTTGAAAGAGTAGTATAAAAGGGAATGGATTAAATTGAAACGATATCAGTTGCAGATTAAATTCTAAATAGTAATTAAGTGATCTCTCAATTCTTTCAAAACTCATTAAAAAAGTAAAAATGCAATTGATTAAAATTGTATCCTCTGTTTTCTTGGTGGCTCTCATCGCTATGTTTGGTTCTGTTTCAGGACAAACACCTGCTAGTGGACCGTTTACTGACAAATATGGTACTACTCTAAATTGGGGAACATCTGACAAGTATGGTCGCTATTTGGTTAATGATCAATACGTAACTGCGCCATCAATGGGTTGATTTATTCTGACACCGATTTGAAGCTATGGATATTGATATATTCATAAGAATAATGATATTTGCCATACTGAGCATTGACTTCTGACTTTTAGTCAATTTTATTTCAGAATTTAAAAAATTATCAAAATCATTCAATAAATTGATTTAATTTACTCTAATTGCAAATTGATTTTTATTTTCCCTTCATTTTCTATGCTTCTTCCGGTTAGAAATGTTAAAAGAAATCACATACTAATCAATTTGCATAAAGTCAAATGCAAAATGGAAGAAAAAGAAATATTGAAATACCTTTTAAAGGATGTTAAATATAATTTGGAATCAGCTCTTTATGGTGAAAAGCCAAGAATGCCAGAAATCTTATAGATTGTATAAGGTCTATTTAATCACAATATACTCAATAACAAAAAGAATTTGAAAATTTAATTTCACAAGTGAACTGAAAAAATTGTCAAGTAAAAGTTGTGAGTAAAAGTACTTAAATAAGCATCTGAATTTGAATTCAACATAAGTAAATGATTCAGGCCAATTGTGCCTGAGCAAAAGAGGAAAGAATAATGTCAAAAAACGAGAAGAAGCAAATTGAAATTTGATGAATTTACGAAACAAATGAACAAAGAAAACTAAATTCTATTTCACGTTACAATTAAAGAAAAAGCAACTGCTCATAGTCTTAAAATTTGGCTCGATAATTTGCATACATCAGACCTATGTACTTAAAGAAATTGAAAATACAATCAAGTAAAAAAAGAAGTGAGATTTAGGTGCTCTTTTTGCATCGTTTGGGAAGATAGTAATGAAGCAACAATATTGACTGACTCCATATTTGCTATTTCTCCCACTCAGATAATCATCATTGTTCAAGTTTCTTCAACTATAGCCGTTCCGATAGCCGATCTGAATTTATTGCACAATTCTCTAGGCAGAGGTTTGGTCAACAAATCAGCTAACATTTCATCTGTTCGTCTGTGAACGATTTTGGTTAAATTAGAATTAACCTTTTCACGAATTAAATTATGCTTAATATCGATATGTTTTGATCTGGACTGGTTTACTGAATCCTTACTGAGTGCAATGGCAGCTTGATTGACTTAAAATATTTTAGTTGGGCCGTTAATATCAAAACCAAGTTCATCTAAAAATGACCGAAACCACATTATTTCACACATTCAACTAACGCGACATATTCTGCCTCCGGATTTGATAGAGCAACTGAAGATTGCTTCTTTGATAACCATAAAACTAAATTATCATTAAAAAAACTACAACTCCACTCGTACTCTTTCTATCGTTAACATCATCAGCAAAACTTGCATCAGAATAACCAATAAGATTCACATTTTCCCTCTTTTTAAAGAGTAAACCATAATTTTGTGTACCTTTTAGGTATTTATATATGCGTTTCACTGCTTCCCAATGTGTGCGATGGATTAGCCAAAAATTGACTCAGTTTTCCTATTGAAACAGATACATTTGGACGAGTACATGTTGAAAAATAGATCAAAGCGCCAACAGCACTATTGTAAGGTACATTTTTCATCTTCTCATCAACAATAGATGTCATTTCCCTGATTGTTCTGTTCATTCGTTCAGCGACACCATTTTGCTCATGATAGTAAGGAACCGATGTCTCATGTCGAGTACCTTTTTCTTTCAGATGATTTTCGAAATAATTGGATGTATATTCAAGTGCATTGTCAGATCTGAAACATTCAATAGGTTTACCATGTTGTACTGTAACAAGAGCCTCAAATTGTTTATACATTTCAAATGCCTCTTTCCTTTCAGATATTGGTACAACTTCAACCCAATTCGACCAATCGTCAATAAACGTCAAGAAATATTTCTTACCACTGAATGAAGGTACTTTAATCGGTCCACAAATATCTGAATAAATTATGTCCAAAACTGGTTTGGTTTTTACCCTTGATCTACTGGTAAATGAACCTCTGGTCATTTTTCCTTTCAAACAACCGAAACATATACCATTTTGCTTACCATCAGCTACAATCCCTTCAACTAAACCATTTTGATAATATGATTCAAGCTATCAAAATTGGAATGACCAAATCCTAGATGCCATAAGTTAATATCACCATGATTATCATTTGTTTTTCCCATAAAAACGACATTTGACTTTTGTGTCTTTTGAGATATAGCTTAACAGTTCAAAGAATACAGTGAAAGGAAGAGTTATTCATTTGTTGAATCAAATTAAAGTTGCATTCAGATTCAAACAATTAACACAAAACAGAAGATTATTCAGCCTCTCCAATCCTGAAATTCAGATTCTTTTAGGATCACCTCGAACTATCAATTACAACTCGTTTTACTTTAGTTTACTTTTAGGATAACAATCCTAACCAAAGATTTACCAAAATCTTAACCACAATCCGACCAGAACAAGTAGACTTGTGAAGTGTGTCTAACACAAGATTCCAAGTCCGAAACCACAAGTATTTGAATACTTTACCACACAGCTAGAAATAGCTAATTAAGGTCAAAACAAGACTGGCACAAACAATGAACTATCGCGTTTTAAAGCAAACTAATAGTTGAAACACATTGAGTAATAAGTATGTGAATACTTTAACTTAGAACTAACAAATTTTAGGAAACTTTAGTAATTCAAGAGCAGGACGGGATTAAACCGACTTGCTATTCCAATACCAGGAGTAATCAGAACTTGATTAATAAGTAATTTAAACAGTAATTAAATCATAGATTAAACAGTAAAAATGAACATAAAGATGATCAGAAATTGAACATAAACCAAAATGGCAAAATTGTCTCAATATATACTACTGTTAACGGGAGGAAATGGAAGGTTTTGAAACTTTAAGAAAAAAGGAAGACAAATGAAGAAAGGAAACTGTGTCTCCATTGACAATTTTACAAACAAAAAGAAGAAAGGGATTAATGAAAAATTACAAAATGAAAAGTATGGATATTTATGTATTTGAATACTTTATCAGGATCCAAAGCAAAATGAAATTAATTTATCTTGGGTAACTCTACCCTTCAACAGATTTGATCGTCTTTCTCCAGTTACTAATAATTCATCATTTAGATAAATGTTGCATTTACCGTTTTTGAAGATGAACTTAGCACCATTTGCTTCAGCTTGACCAACTGGAATTAAATTTTGTGTCAATTTTGGTAAATAGTAAACATTTGAAAGAGTGAAATAATTTGTTTTGCCATTGATCATAGTGGGTATATCGATGCTACCTTTACCATCAACTCTAAGAGCCGTACCGTCAGCTTGATAAACGTTATCATTTTCAAGCTCAACATAATCCTTCAATAAATTAATATTGTCTGTCATATGCTTTGTTGCTCCAGAATCTATTTTCACATTGTAACAATCAATATCTTGAGTAACAGTTAGCACTTTATTATCCTTATTGTTACTTTCATTGACCGTCTTAACGAAAGTGACCTTTAATTCTGGACAATTTTTCTTAATATGTCCCTTTTCATTGCATTCAAAACAGACAATTTACCAGAAACAGCTAATGCTTTGTTCATTTCACCATTACGACCATTATCTTGTTGACCTTGTTTCAAACGAAACTCTTCTTGAATGACTTTAGTAAGTAAATCATTGAATTTCATTTCCGCAACTAATATTTGGATTGAAGAGACAAAATTAGAGAATTGACTTGACAAAATAGTAATAACCTTTTCGTTGTCAGATATAACTTCACCAGTCAAACTTAACTGACTCCAGATATCTTGTAACTCAGCAATCTTGTCTATAATTGATTCATCATATTTGAATTTCAAAGCAAATAGTCGATCCCTTAAATAATACTTATGAGATAGCCCTTTTGGTTCAAAAGTAGAACTCAAGATATTCCAATCATCATAAGCAGTCTCGCAACTTTGAATAAGAGCTGATGAAACTGAGCAGCACAATAAGCCCAACGCCTTCTCGTTTTGTCTTATGTTGATTTTCAATTTTTGATTTCCTAATTTTAACAATTGTTTGTCAGCAACAATACTCCACAAACTGAATTTATCAAAGAGAAAGCGCATCAGAGAATCTTTAATTACACAAATCGTGATAATTGTCTTACCCCTGAAAATTCATCAATTCGTAACTCTTAACTCGAGAGTTGTAGTTTTGGCACTTATAAATCATTTAACAATAAACCATAACGCCATTAAACTAAAAAAAATTTGCTTACCTACACAATGCTTTGAATATGGATTGTTTTTCCTTACACCATGAAAATAATTTTTTCAAGAATCGGAGTTCTGGGTGGTAGATGATCTTATGAACGATTTGTTTGAAAATGTGACGAAAAAAAGTCACTCTAAGGTGATGGACAATTTATGGACAATTTCAATGTGGAAAGTCTCTTTAAAAGCGGTGTTGTTTGATTTGCTTTATTTGGTAGCTCTGTTGGATTGAGAGGTGGACAATATGTTCGACAATACGGTGAAAAGACGGTAAAAAAGTGGTGGAAAAAAGCCGGTCTCTATTTGCTCAGATGACAAAGTTTTGCATAAAATCCTGGTCAAACAATCAGCAATCAACCTGATGAAAAAAAGTTTTTGTTCCTCTCCCAATGTTATCCGATACGGATTCTACATTTTCACCAGCCTCTATTTTTATCAATTTCTCAGAGATCTGAATTCTGAGGTTAGGTTTCCTATTTGTTGTCGTTGCAGTTGTCTAGTTTCTCTGAAAACTAATTATTACCGAGATGGCGACACCTGAAAATTAACTTAACTCTGGCCCTGTTTTGTTAACTCAACCCTAACCACTACTGTAGTTCAATTAATTTACCATTACTTGATTTTCTTGATCTTTAAGCCATGTTCGACTGGTCAGGAAAAAGTGAATTTGTATCATACATTTATATTCTCAGATGGGTTTTCCTACTGTTATTCTATGTCTATTTAATTCAATTCAATTATGAGTCTATCTAATCAATTTAAATTTTGTGCAAAAATTAATTCCTTAGCATTAAGCGTTAATGTTTTGCAATTTGAACACGAGTTTGCTTACAATGTTCTCTCTCTTTTATTGACATTTAGTGTTCTTCAAACATGAAACAAACACAAACAAATTCGAGTCCCTCTCAAGGTTTGATCATACGATTCTCAACTTCCGACAAAGGTGTGCAAGTATCAATTGTTTTTTCCGTCTTCACATCATAATTAGCTTACGTTTCGCAATAATTACGCATTACCTATTTATGCAGCTAAAGGTTTAGTGCATGAATTGCAAACCATTTTCCAAGAAAATAACTGTCGATCCAATGTGACCTTTGACAAAATATTATCAGGAGAGGTTAGTTCATTCACCAAGCTTTATTTTAATCGTGAAATCTCCTACCACTGACATGAATTGATCAATATCATTATCAAGATTTAGCATTATACAATTATCAATAACTTCATTCATAATACAAAAGTGGATTCAAGCTTCTGTTCAGAATAATTGAAACAATCATCCATTGAATCAAGTGAGTTGATTATTTCAGAGATTAAACACGAGAAATTTTAGCACAAGTTTTATCAATTTATTCAATTGTGATTTTGATTATTCATTTTATGAATTGAACATTTGCGATTTTCTTTTTGGGTTCGCTCGCTCGTGAATCAAATGTGATGAAAATCTAACATTTCATAATCTATTACTACTAAACTTTCAATTGACTTTCTTTGACCATCGAGATTCAACTGCCCTCGATAATCTACATTCAAAACTCAACTATTGTTTCCAATTCTGGCATGAAACACAATTCATCACACAATTTACAATCAATAATTCGTGTTTTAATTTTAATAGTATTTCTATCTAAATATGGAAAAGCCAATTTCTCAATCCAAGTTAAGCCAAGTCAGGCTGTGATCACTGCGATGGTTCATCGGTCAAAAGATGCAAATGATTATCGTTGGAGTCCTTGGAAGTTTCATGGTCCAACAAACAAATCGAATTCAACCGTAGAGATGCACAATACTTTCATGAAGTATTGATTGATAATATTGGTATTGGTCGACCGAGTATTGATATATTGAAAGTATTGAAATATCAAAAATATTGTTTAAGTATTGGAAGTATTATTGCCGAGCTAATATTAGGTACTCAGAATATGAATGTAAAGTTCAAATAATACATTCAGATAGTGAATCTAAGAACTTTGATGCGTTAAATTCAATCAAAAGATTTAACTCAACCTTTCTTCATTGAAATCTTTTCAATTGAAGAAAAAATTCTGGGTTTCTAATTGTTCGATACTTGAGAAAGTAGAGATTTTTCAGGACAAAGGGTTTAAATCAAGTCAAAAACTTGATTTAATTTGAACTTTCAACTAAAAAAAGTATCGAATTCGTATCGATACCGTTTTTCAAAGTATCGATACGTATTGCTCAGTGAAATATCAATACTATTACTCGTATCGATAGTATTAGTGCAACACTATTCAACCGAATACACAAAGTACCTCACAAAATTACTTTGCGTTGCCCATGTCCACGTTTTGTACATATTACACTTTTTCCTTTCACCACCAACACTTTTTGACTATTGATGCAGCTAAAAGTGGTTAAAATGACATTTTACAGAGTTTTAATTATTTCCAATCATTTTTTCAGGTCCGAAAACCTAATAAATGTAATAAAAATAGGGTAAAATTTCAAGAACTTGCATGTTTTCGTGAAAATTGGTCTTTCGACCTCAATTTACTCGTGATCCGAAAGTTTCCGAAACGGGAGAAGTTAACCCTATGCATAATTTTTTGTGCTCTATCGAATGTATATGGTCTCGACCCGAAATTATTGAGACACCTGAGACGTGCCCTCGTTAGTAATATACAATATAATGTATTTAAAGCTTGATAGTGATCTTCTATGTTATTTGTAAATAATCATTTCACCGAAAGTGTTTCTTCAAATTGCTATTAAACTGAAGATTTGTAATAATTCCTTACTGCACTTTAAAGATCATACATACACAGGTAATATGTAATACATCTTCTCTTGAGTCGAGCTTTATTTTTGTATCAATTTTCTTAATAAAAACAATTCTCTTCATCTCTAGACAGATCAAAAATCTCATGGAAAATTATAAAGAATAGGCACTCTCATGATGATTACATAATCGTAAGGGTGCAGCAAAAATAGTAGATTCAATGTCAAATCTATTTGAGCTTGAGTGGATATCTGACGAAACATTTTATACAAACTCTACAAACAAATTGTCTATTTTCATTATTCCAACAAGTATTGATCATAGTTTTGATAATTATTGGTGTTACTGTAGATCATCGTCAATGTTGAGGTTATAATGCCTGCGCTAGTTTTGTTGGGTTATAGACTTGAACTCAACTCAAGCTCAATCAATTTATTGTTAACTTGTGTTGCTCTTTTCCTGGTTACTTGTTTCATTAATTTGATTCAAAGACTTCGTAAACTTCCACCCGGTCCATGGGGCCTTCCAATTGTGGGATATTTACCATTTATAAAGCAGGATGCTCACCTTCAATTTTATGAATTTACCAAGCGATATGGACCAATATGCAGCTTTGCTTGTGGACAATTTGACGTCATTTTAATCAATGAATGGAAGTCAATCAAAAAAGCATTAGCAAGTGATGATTTACTCGCTCGTCCTGATCAGGTTTTCCTGCCAGAAGTGATTGATGCTCCATCATTTTTTGAAATGTCAGGTGAACCATGGAAAGCTCACCGTAGACTTGCTCTTAAAACGCTTCGCGATGTTGGCCTGGGTAAAACAAAAATGGAAAATCAAATCAAAGATGAAATAAAAACATTAATTACAGAAATAAAGCGACACAATGGTAAACCATCCAACATCTTCCAGTTGCTTTCAATGAGTGTTTCAAATAACATTTCAATCCTCTTATTTGGCCACAGATTTGACTATAGTGATTCAAAAACAATTGAAATGTCCAAGGCTTTGGAAGAGCTTAATCATTTCGGTCATTTCTTCAATGCAGCCACTTTCCTTCCTTGGTTGGCAAAAATTTTGGTGCGCCTTGATTATCAAAAGCTTGAGAAAATGCGCCAATTGTTTACAGCTATTGAAGGCCATGTTCTTAGTGAGGTTGAATCACATCAACAAAACAAAGAAACTTCCCAAATAAAGGACTACATCGATGGTTTCCTCGAAGAGATGGACAGTGGAACCAGACAGGATAAATCAACCTTTAATATCACAACTTTACGTAGAAATGCAAGCATTTTTTATACAGCAGGATCAGATACAATATCATTGACTCTCCATTGGATTTTCTTGTACTTGGTAACTTACCCAAAATATCAGGATGAAATTAGAAATGAAATAAGAGAAACAATTGGATTGGACCAACCGCCCGATTTTGTGAATCGTTTAAGGATGCCTCTTACGATGGCCTTTATTTATGAAGTCCTAAGGTTCTCATCGATTGTTCCTGTTTCTCCTTTGAGAAGAGCAACAAAAGATATTGAAATTGACGGAAATTTGATACCGAAAGATAGTCTGGTTGTATTCAATTTATGGTATACTCACCATGATCCTAAGCTTTGGGATAATCCAAATATCTTTTTTCCCGAACGATTTCTGAGTGAAGATGGGACTAAAGCTGTCAAACCCTCATATTTGATACCATTTAGTGGGGGCAAAAGAGTTTGTCCAGGCGAAAGTTTCGCCATTCTTCAATTATTCCTTTATCTTGTCTCAGTTGTTCAAAAGTTTCAGGTAACTGTTGAACTTGGTGAAACTATTTCACTTGAATCATATTATGTGTTTACAAGGAGACCAAAGAATCAAGTAAATTTTATTTTCCAAGAAATTTGATTTTTTTACTCAAAAAACTGTTGGTGACTTTCAAGGCTTTACAGAAAAATAAATAGTGAATTATTCAAAAATTGGATTCAAAAATCTGAATAAATAAAAGGATCTCATTTTTTGAAAACTCCGATATATCAATTTTACGGATTGCCCTAGCATCAACCATTGATGAGTTGTGACTGAAAACCTTCGTAAACGATAAAAAACTTATTTACTCTTTGGTTGTGGTGTCTACAGTGGTTGCGGTGGTTGTTAATGTCGTGGAGGCTGTGGATAGGTGAGATGGCATAATTTCTTAGAGAGAAAATAAAAAGTGAATTATCAGACGACCGAGATGAAAATCTGAATAAATAGAACTGCGATACATCAAATTGAATACAATAGTTTCACTTTTATTAATTTTATATATTAATTTTATATTAATAATAAAGACATCATCAAATGAAATGTCGAAACAGCACTCTTTATACAATTTTTATATTACTCTATGGATGAGGCAGGTGGAACTGATGGAGTAGACTGAGGAAGTTGAGAGAGTTGTGTTAGTTGAGGAAGTCCAGGAAGTCCAGGAATCTGAGCGAGCTGAGTAAGTTGTGGATGTGGAGGCTGCTGGGGTTGCGTTGATATTGTAAAATGCTGTGGAAACTGTGGTAGCTGTGACTGAGATGATTGTGGTGATTGCGGTGGTTGTGATGTTTGTAGTGGTTGCTGTGCTTGCAATGGTTGTTGAGGTTGTGGAGGCTGTGGAGGAGGCTGAGGTGGCATAATTTCCTCTTTCAAATTTGGAAGGAAACAGTGAATTCGATCCCATGTAATGGATGACAAAGCTGAATTAAAACAGTTTGCTGTGTCCATAACAAGAAGCATATTTTTCAGTGATTCCGGAATGGCTTCTTTAACCAAATCAGTTTGCATCTCCGCTTTCATGTATTTATCCATAAAGTCAAGTATTGTAAGCCAAAGAGCTGTAAAGGTGGGTAAGTCGAGAAGCGGTTGAAGATGTTGGAGGAAAACTTTGCAAAGTAAATTGGTTGCTCGCATTCGAGTTTCATCCATCCCAACCGGATCACGAGTATTGAGGGGTTCCAATAACTTGGCCAACAATGGGAATAACACTTTGTTGAAACAACTTTCCCACTGATGAGCATTCAATATTCTCATATCGTGATTAAGAAGAGCTCTTTGGAGAAAAGTAAGAGCACAAGTACGCACAGGACGGCGAGAATCACAGCACAAAAGAGCTATTCCTTGAAGTAATGGACACCAAACAGATGACCAGAGATACTCATTGGCACAATGATCACTGGTTAAACCAGCATTTAGATGAAGATAGTGCATTAAATCAAGTAATTTAAGTGAACATGATTCAGTTAAAGAGACTAATTTTTGTTTCGCCACTTCATCTCCTTCAGCGATTTCACTTAAATTACTAAATTCTTCTTCTGAATCACTGCAAGCTCCACTAGACCCTGTAGCAGTGTTTCTCCTTGACGAATAAGATTGATTAGAAGATCTGGAAGATTGGCCAGTTCGTAGTCCACTGTTATTGTAAGAAGTGCTTCTTCTTAAATTAGAATGATGGTGGTAATGATGATAACCATGCTTATAGATAGTGTTTATTTTAACAGAAGCTTCGACAAACTTTCTTAGTGTATCTATTGCCATTTGTGTAACTGAACTGCTAAACTCGTCAATCTCTTGACCATTAGTTGTGATTAAATTTTTGGGTAAAATCTCGCGAATGATGAGAGTCAATATTTCAGTACACTTTTCGTAAGCAGATAAATCTGTAATAGAGTAAACACTTCCTTTACCAGTTCCAATAGAGTCACCAGTCATAAGTTTATATGGATTACCACTTCCACTTCCTCCATCTGAATTTATTGATTCAAGGCTACCTGATCTCAAAGTATTCTGTGAATTAATTTCAGAGTCTGAAGTATATCCTCGACCCTGTAAGGAACCAGACGAGGAAGATTCCTTGAGATTACGTGGATTCTCTTCATTATCACTAAGAAAATTAATGGATTCAACTGAGCCTTTGGTCATTCCAGTGGATCCACTGACTTTAAATGTTCCTGGAGGTCGATATCCTATTCCAACATATAGTAGAGCATCAAAAATAAGCCGCCAAGTTTCAATTTTGACTAGTGATGAATGGACATGGGTTATGAAGGAATGCAAAGCGGTTGCTGTATAGTGTTTCTGGAATACTCTAGGTTCAAAGGTCGTTAACATGAGTTGAATCAATTGATAGATCTGTAATAAAAAGAAAAATCAAAGAGTTAAGAAACAGAGAAGACAATGATTTAATATTGTTTTTTAAAATATGATAATATAATCTTCAACTTATACTTACTTGTTCACTGAAGGCATCCGGTCTAGGACTGAATCTTATGGCTAATCTGAAGATTGCAGAAACATATCTTTCAGCGAACAATTCACTTTGATTACAAGTTTTGGAAACTGTTTGTAGATAACTTTGGAGATGAGACCAAAAAACAGAAGCCCGATCCCTGAAGATGTGAAAAAACAAGGGTTATTCAAGAGTGTTATAATATTAATGAAATAAATTGATTCAATAAATAATACATTACCTATTTGAAAGTATAATTTGTAGAATCATTTCAAGTCGAAAAGCTTCTACATCATCACCAGCTTCATCTTCTAATTCTATGTCAACATTAATCAAAGCTTTGATTAGTTCAACCAATGAATCAGTGTGAAGAAATTTGGACTCTTCAATGATACTTAATGGTTTACAATAGCTTTGGATTACTTCAGTTGATTGAGAATTAAAGTCACAGTCGGAAGAGTCTCTGACGTTTGATGCGTATCCACTTGAATAACCATCCGACGAAATCGATGCTTCCTCTTGATTACCAGCAAAATAGGAATAAAAGGATGACAAGAAATTGGATGAACCTTCGTTTGCACTTTTGTTGACTGGTTTTGGCTTTTCTTTACGCTTCATTTTGATATGCCGTCCACCTAGAGCAAAATCTTCAAACTCCAATGATTCCTCAAGGAATTTGGCAATGAACCAGTTCAAAATCATTTTAACGATCTCAGTCCAAGCCAGGCGAATCTCATTGACATATTCTCTAGCAATTTTGAAAAGACATTGTGCAGCGAGTTGACTTTTACGAGTTAACAATGGACTTGTAGGACCTCCAGCAGAGTTAATAGTAAATTTACAAAGACTAGAGATTAGATTGTCAAGATGACCATATTTAGCACAGAGAAGAGCACACACAGTAAACCCTTGATTCAATATTTTACGGGTTAATGCTGTATTTTGATTTACATTAATTTTATCGAAGACAAAAGTCATTGCAGACAAGGCAGGACCCCAAAGTATTTTGAAAACTGGACCATTCATTAAAGATAACTGTAGACATCGATCTTCTTCATTAGAGTTATCTCCCATTGAAATTGGAGATATTGATTCGGTAGCAAACCAATAAGTTCCGGAATCAGTCTCACTGCGACGCAATAAACATTTCCAGAGGTACTTTTCCCTCACGATTCCATGTTGTTCGGCTGGCATGACAATCTCGTTGTTTTTAATTGTTATATAAATTTCTCGAAGTAAATTAGGGTCAAAATCCTGTCCACCATTAACTTGTCTCAACATGTTAATAAACTCATCACAAGTCATTGGTTCTTTTTGTTTCTTGGCATTTGCGTTGTGATGCTCAACATTCAACATTATGACAGCGTAAGCCAAACTAAAGGCTGCATCTTCACTTGCGAAAGGTTTATCATTAGATTCAAACCAATGATGGGCAAATTGCTCTAAGACAAGAGTTATCAATGGAGATTCACCAGGAAGTCTAAACGATTCTAGGTAAAGACGTAAAGCTTCATCAATCCGTAATCCTTTAAACATGAAACTCTGCACAAATGATTCAAGAACAGCAAGATTCTTTTTGTTCGCCAAATATTCACCAATTTGCTTCTTATCAAGACGAGAATTATCTCTAATAAAGTTAACGATTTCATTTTCATCAGAAACAAGTTTATGTTCTTGTAGGAAATTTATTCCTTTTGATGGTTTGGCATTAAACTGCTCTGAAGCCATCCAAAGTAATTTTTTCTTGTGTTTCAATTTTTCAATCTCAGAAACGCTTTTAGGTAAATACAAAACTTTTGGTTTTCTTCTTGTAATCACTGGTATAACCTCTGGATCCTCATTTTTGACTGAAACCGATCCCTTAACAGGTGAATCACATTCGTCTCGAACCACTACTATTTCGGTTAAAGTGGATTCTTCAAGATTAGATTCTGCACTCAAAGAATCAACAGCTGTATGTTGAGGTGAGTTCGGATTGTTATCATCGCTATCAGTAGGCTCCAACTCTTTTGATTCACTTGGTCCTTCATTTGTGTTTAAATCCGATGGCTGGGGAATGGCTTGAATAAATTGTAAAACTTCAACATCAGTAAATTTAAGAACCATATCGTTTGGCTTTAGCTCGACCCTTTGTAGACTTTTAAGGCATTCCAGAAGAGTTTTAAGAGAAATCGTTTGGATGGTAGAAAAAGTATTCGGTAATGGCTGGGAAGGATTATTTCCTATTACTGGGTGTGTTAAAGCTACATCAAAACATTTTTTTGACAATAGATTAAGAATGTCTTCCAACAAATTGGATGCATATGGATCACAGTCATAATTGATGAATATCTCGTGACAAAGATGAGGTATATGTTGAAAAAATGAATACAAACGTTCCAAGGCTATTCTTCGAAACTCTGTAGGTGCATTGCCAGTCCCAATGATGTCCATCAAACGTATAATTAATGCTTCTAACTGATATTTTAAGTGTATACGAAGTGAACTAAATATTATGAATGATAACCATAAAGAGGAGACGAATGGTGTAAGATGTTTATCGTGTTGCAAAAGCTAAAAAGAAATCAGAAAGAAAAATAAATTAATATAAATAGCAGAATAGCATCAAAATTTTTTGACAGCTAAGGTTAAATTATTAGATATCTTACCAGTAAAAGATTCCAGCATAATTCATTTTTAACTATGGCTAAGAGACATTGTTTATTCCCTATTTCATCAACTGCAGTTTCAAAGGCAACAGTTAACAATTTGAGACCAAGATTGACATTTGCATCGGTATTGTTGCTTTCTGGAAGAGGATTTATCAAAGAGGTGAGATAAGTCAAAAGCTCATGAATGCAGACAAGATCATAACTTTTTCGACCCAATTTACGCGCTAATGTATCTAGTGGCCTAGGAATAGCAGCATCTTCAGAAAATTTGATGCCATGTCTATTAACAAACTCTGTGGGTTGACCAGATAAAGTGTTAGTAGTTTGTAAGTTTGTTGATTGATTTACTTCTGCTGTGGTTATGGCAGTTGTATTTGTTGTTGTGGATAACGTGGATTGTGAAGAAATAGGTGATGGTGCTAATGAAACTGATGATGTTGTCGTGATTGATGACGATGATTGTGTTTGTTGTTGTGGTTGAGGTACTACTGATGCTGTGCTGGTTGTACTTTTGATTTGACTTTCACTAGACTTTACTTTACGATTGGAGCCAAGAGTAGGAAATTTAACTGGACCAGAAATTTTAACAACAGTCCCATAGCCAGGCGAAATATCATCGAATTCATGAATGCGACTAAAAAGTACTTCAACCATGTCTTCTAAAGCTTGCCTCGAGGTTTCTCGCAATATTTCACTCAATCGGAACTCAGAAGCAATACGGAAACAGGATTGCATTATCTCACACACAGTATCGTTTGAAATGGACTTGAAACCACGAATAATTATCTCCCGAAGAGCGGTAAGTATTCTCATTAAAACAATTTCATCATTAGCACTATCAGTGGCCACAAAACGAGCTTTGATAATGGAATCACCAACATATTGAGCTGATCCCATTTCCTCCGTTGCATCAATTAAACCTTTACGCAGAAATTTTATCAATGATCGAAGTGCCAAGTCAGTAATGGGTCCACTTATGTCTGGATCTTTGATAACTTCGCAAAATGGGACTAAATAAGAGATATCAGCTAATGGATTTAGATTGCGAACTAATTTCTCCATTAATTTTTTGAGACCGCAATATGCATCTCTAATAGATTTGGTCAGCTGTTGGTTAGATCCAGATGGTATAGACCCTCCATTTCCTAGATCATCAATAAAGGTATCCTCTTCTTCATCTGTTTCGCTAGCAATTGAAGTAATCACGGGTTTGGATGTTTTGCTACTCCAAAGACGTCGTCCTCCATGATAATTATTACTGAATATTGAATAAGCATTCCGCATATGAGTTTCAAGCATATCAATTTCACCCATCACAATGATTCTAGCTCGTGATTCATCGATAGGATGATGTTGACCAGTTGATGGTGAATGTATATTCTTCATTTTTGAAGAAATTGATTCAGTGCAATCAATAAATAAACTCAAAATATAATGGATGAAAACAAGATGAAAAAATTTGTTGACTGTTGACTGCTGTATACACTTTCCGCCGGATGACACGAGAAAAAGCTTAAGGTGAACACGAATATGAAATTAATAATAAAATTGGTTCGATAATAGGATAAATAAGTTGGTTAATTGCTAATATTAACTCCATTTTGACTCCATTAACACATTGAGGCTCGGTTTGACACATCACAACAGGTAGTACAATTGTGCGGTATGAATAGCTACAAATGTTATTTTGAGAGCATCTCTTCCAAACATTGTTATGAATGAAAGTAACCTATTTGTTACTATACATACTCACTTTTTTATTATAAAATGAAATTACAATTTATGTATTTATTTATTTGGTTTGAAGTAATCAAGGTTCAATTCAAGACTAAATAAATATTTGATATACCTTTAACAAGCAAAGGTGCTCTATAAAAGTACAATTCTTACATCTTAAATTTGGCACTTAAAGCTAAAGTTGAAATCGTCCGTCTAATGTTTCAGGCGCAAATTTTGAAAACATTAATTTCCAATTGATAAAAACTTGTTGATTAACCTTAATTTTTATTGCTTATTACTTAGAGCGTAGTTTATGGTTGAATTTAATCACGAAAATCAAAAATTAACACTAAAATCGCTTATTATTTAATTTTTTTGACTAAATTCAAAGGTTATTTCATTTGATTCAGATGAAAATCGAATGGACAATTTTAGGTAAACTGTATCTCATTTTTTTCAATTCCGGTCTGTTTATTCGTAATATCAAAACAACTCCCGAACGAATACTGTAAGAAATCTGTAGGCTTTTCAGATTAATTGCAATTGATTTTCTCGATTCATATGCAAAGGTTAGTAAACATAGAAAAATTATCCTGTGAACTGATATTGCAACTAACATGTTAAATATTTTAATACATCATAATTTGCATTGATTCTAAATAACGAAATATAATAGTTTAATGGTTGACAACTAGCTATAAATAACTTAACAAAAATTGGTTCAAATGACGGTTTGCTAAAGAGTTTCCTATGGATGGTTAGTACTTGTACACCTTGTTATCTATTTTTTCTTCAAGTGTTTCAAATAAATCTTTCTATCGATTTTAACATCAAAATCATCCTTTGAGCGGTTAAACGTTTCTTTGGGTTTCCTCCTGGATAACCAAACTTTCTTTTCCTCTTCTGTCTTAAGCTCTTCAAAAATAACTGGAAATTTAATAACATATCTTGGTTCGGGATATCTGCATTTAATGACAGAACCATCCAAATCGACCAAATTGGTTTCATAAAAGCGACAAAACTCTTTGCGTTTCACCCTTGAGATGATAGCCCGATTCCCATTCAAGTACCTAAAGATGTTCAAACTGCCGGCAGTCATGGTGCTACATTCATTAGACAATAGTCCTTTGATGCTTGGAGCAACTTTAAACCTATACAAAAGAAAACAAAAGTTAATATCAAGAAAGCATGATTGATTTTATGAACATAAACATTTGAAAAATTACCTGAACATTATGAACGAACTGGCGTGGATTTTACAAAATCGAAACTTAGTTTGTCATTCAATTAATACCAGAATCTGTTACACCAAATCTAATGTGTTGTACACAAACCAACTGAATCAGCTGATCTGATAGTGTACCAAAATATACCAAAAGATGGCACTCATCAAAATTTTGGTAATGATGATTTGACTGGTTAATTAATTGTTTACAGCATGTCGGTTGATGCTTTACAAATGACATTCATGTGAATTCAAGACTTATACCGTTTTGAATGGACCATGCTTTAAACCCCATCATGAGTTGCATTTAGTTTGAACGGTTAAAGTCTGGATAAAGCATGAGTGATGCTAAAATGCTCAAGAATGATGTGAAAAGTTTTCTTCATGATCATCATCGATGTTAAACTATTTTAATATTTAATTGATTATTTTACATAATTTTGACTCATCAATTTTTTATACTACATTTATGTATTGTATGTATATTTATAACATTATATGTAAATGGGGAAATTGAATCCATTTTTAAAACTGCATATTGTATATAAATATTTACTTATTTACAATCAACTTAACACTTTCATCGTTGGTTTTTGGCATCTCATCCTTTTTTTCCTCTTCCAATGGATATAATGCAGATTCCGGTGCTCGCTGAGTAAAAATTATGTTTAAATCTTTTAATTTAGGTAGATGGTGTTTAAGAATCCTAATATATGAAAGTAAAGAGTCTCTTGAAGAGGTACCAGTAGCCACTAAACCACAGATTGTTCCTTCTGAAGATTGATGAATTGCTTCCATTTTTTCAATATGTTGTTTTTTTGATAGTCCTCCGTGAGCATATAAAGGAAGATCTCGCATATCTTCTAAATCTTCTTCATTTTCCTTTAGTTCTTCCGGAGCCGCCGTTTTTAATATAAAGTAACTGATCATATGATCTTTAAGCCACATAATATGGGGTCCATCAATGTACAGAGGCTCATTTAATTTGTTTATAAGTTTCTTTTGCACTGGTGAAATTGCTGAGACTATCCAAGTTTTGTCCATTGACTCAGGTACGGCTTCAGTCTGAAAAATATTTGGAGAAAATTTTAGAATTACGAAGATATTCTCCATTTGAACAAATAAGTTAAAATATCACAAAAATAAATGAATTTGAAACTTACCGAATAAATAGATATTTCTGTCGTTGGATCAACACACATTCTACGAAAACTTATTTTTGCCAATTCCTTAGGATCATAAGGTAACACATTGGGACATGGATAAGGGTCATTATATCTAGCTTTTGTAGTCCAATATATCATTGTTCCCAGCTTGTCAAAAACTTGTGAATAAACACTAAAAATTGATAAAACTAAATCGATAGTTTCTTGGTCTGGTAAGACTTGATTCCATTCCATTTCTTCTAATAGATCTACAGCACAAAATTGTTGCTTTGCATAATGAAGAAAACCAAATTGGATAACATTTTCTGGAATCATTTTTCCTTTAGGAAAAACATCCAATAAGGCATTATAAGCCCTAACATCTTTATGCAGACCAAAATCTTTTAATCTTTTCATCGAACCATAAATAAATTCAACTTGTCCTACTCTCATTCCTGATTTATCGGGCTTTTTGTAAGCTTCAACAACTTTGTTGAAATGTTCCCAATCCTTCGAGTCCGTGTTGTAAAAAGAAGCGACCAAATTCACAGTATTATAATCATAATCAACATTAGAAGATGTCAAAGCAATTCTGTTAAATTATAAGAGATAATTGTTAAAATAAAAAGAGGTAAAAACGGAGATGAAAAAATTTACCTATCAATACTGTCCAATTTATCAGGATCCGTGGGCATATTTTTCGGCACACGATCTGCACCATAATTTTTTTTAACCCAATTCCTGAACGTACCTCTGTCAGGGTCTTTAACCTCATTCTTTTGAGATTCTTTTCTTTTTACCCTTGAGACGATGGCCCGTTTGTCATTCAAGTACCTAAAGATGTTCAAATTGCCGGCAGTCATGGTGCTACATTCATTAGACAATAGTCCTTTGATGCTTGGTGAAACTTTAAACCTATACAAAAGAAAACAAAAGTTAATATCAAGAAAGCATGATTGATTTTATGAACTTAAACATTTGAAAAATTACCTGAACATTATGAACGAACTGGCGTGGATTTTACAAAATCGAGACTTAGTTTGTCATTCAATTAATACCAGAATCTGTTACACCAAATCTAATGTGTTGTAAACAACACAACTGAATCAGCTGATCTGATAGCCACTTATGTATCAAAATATACCAAAAGATGGCACTCATCAAAATTTTGGTAATGATGATTAGACTGGTTAATTAATTGTTCACATCATGTCGGTTGATGCTTTACAAATGACATTCAAGTGACTTCAAGACTTATACCATTACGCTTCAATTTGAATGGATGATGCTTTAAACCCCATCATGAGTTGCATTTAATTTAAGCGGTTAAAGTCTAGATAGAGCATGAGCTATGCTAAAATGCTTAAGAATGATGTGAAAAGTTTTCTTCATGATCATCATCGATGTTAAACTAATTTAATATTTAATTGATTATTTTACATTATTTTGACTATCTGGCCATAATAGATAAAAAGTTATAATCGTAGCAACGGGAATTTAATTCTTCAACAGCCAGGGTACATGCATTCACCTAGCACTAAGCATTTGCATCATTTTATCCGAATTTCAATGGTATTAGCACTTTGAATCATTCAATCGATTACAATCAGGTGGCACAACGCCATTAACATCAACTAAACACTTCTTGACATCTGGAAAGTTGAGGAAGTCAAGAAATCATTTTTCTGTGCTTTTCCAAGCTATGTTTTTCTATGTTATGGAAGGTATTTAATTATAAGAAATGAGAGTTGAATTGGTTGAAATGAAGATGAATTTTGACCACCCAATGAACCCACCAAAGATGAATGATTAACCAGATTATTAAAAGGGTTCAAGATTAATCAGAAGAAGAGGTAAACGAAGGTAAACGAAGGAAAAAAAATATTGAACCAAACCCATTTCTACTTGACTCTAAGATTTCAAATGAACCGATAAAAGTCAATTTATCAACAATATTTTACCTTGCAGTCAACATGGTAATATATTAGTTTCAATATTATCTTAAATACCCTGATGAACACCAACACAGAAGAGATAAATGAAAATGTTCAACAGGTCAAGATACCTTTTCAAGATAAAGGGTAAATTGAACAAGTTGAACCGAGCGAATAAACATGAGAAAAAAAAAGATGAAAAAGAAAATTCAATTTTTTGCTTTTCATGAATCAAAAGTTGAAGCTTCATTGAATCCATCATCATCATCATCCTAATCATCATCAATAACAAGAATCTCATTGAAACTAGAATCTCGATTGATCAAGTTTAATATAATCAACACAAAAAGGTGAAAACTGTAAACTGGAAATGTTGATAATTTGATTTACTTGACTGTCAATAAAAAGCATAATGCAACATCTCAAGCAATAAGTTAATCTATCAAAATAAGTTGAAAACAAACAAATTGTTGATAATTATAAACCCATATAAACAATCAATATTGTTGTTTGCAATAAAATTGGCCAAATTCAATCTTCTTTTTTCCTTTTTCTTCTGCCTTTTCCTGATCAATACAATCAACTAACTGAACTCGCCCAAGTTGATTCATCACTTGCTTTGTCAGGATAGTTTTGAAAATATTGATATTAATGATAGCAAACACTAAACTGGATCAACAATTAAGAAGAGATGAGAATGGCGAAAAGTGAAAAAAATGTAAAATTGGATCAAAGTCAATCAATCTAAAGTGATGGTGATGATGGATATGGTGAGATTGATAGAGTTTATTATTGGCCGTTATTCAAGTGCAACTTTTATTTATGAAGGAAAAGCATCATGATAATCACATAATGATTAGATGAGCCTTATCATCTTCCTACTCCTCCTTCTATCACCATCATCAGGAATCATTAGAATCATCAGCAACCTACATTTTTCATTATTCACCTCATCAAGATGATCATCAGTTTGGGTAAAGCCTTGAAGGTAACACCACCCGACTCATCATCATCACCTGTATCATCATTTTTATCAACAACATGTTAACCTTCAATCAGTATGCCTATTCAGATAGGGTTGGGAATAATTTAGTTTTAAATAAACTTCATCAAATATGCAAAAGTAAAGCAAACAACAGGGAAAAATTGAATTCATCAAAAGATCATTGTCATTACAACTCGAATAGCTTCTGACGTTACAATAGTATTTTGTCTATTTTTCATGATGTCAATGAGAGTCAAAGTTAGCAAAAAAGTGTAGATCTTGGTTCAAATACGATTTATTCAGGAAAATTCTGAGCTTTCAGATTCTGCAAAATTAACTACTCATTAATGAATCATTAATAATGATGCTATTTGTTGAGCACAACATGACATTGTTTTTTGCATTAAAGTTTACTTTTTGAACATCTTTTTATCCTTTGAGGAGACAAAATTGGAACCCAATTGTCAACATTCAAACTAGCAAAGACTTATAAAGATTAAAAGTCACAGATAAATAAAAAGTGATTAAAATAATTCTTGATCCATGAATGTTAAACGATGAAACAGTTGATCAAATCAATGGATGAATGTAATTATTCTTAAATTGAATTTTTGTTAAACTGATGCTTCTCTTTTGGTAGACTTGATGATTGATTGTGTTGATTAAATAAGAGAAAAGCAAATTGAAACTCATTCCCTAAGGTTAATTCAAAGTTAATTAATGTAACAATCCAATCCATATGCATGTTAACCTTTGAAAAGAGCAGAGTTGAACTGAAAGGGCAAACAAGAGGAATTAATTGACTCGGTAAATTGAGTCAATTGTTTGAATATCAACGTATGTTTCATTTTCCATCCAATATTTGTTATTAAATTCATTTGATTATCGCATATTATCAAATTATTAGTCAATTGAACCTCAATGATAAATATCCTTGCATTAATAACAATAATTAGTACGTAAATGCTTTGTTTTAAAAGCCTTGCAGCTTTCCAACGAATTTTGAATTGATAATAAATTTTATTTACGTTTTTTGGTTAATCAGGTTGCTCTTTTGCCTTTCAATGTTGGGAGCTAAATCAATCTTGTCGCTTAATAGTCAAAGCTTGAAGGGGTTAATATTGAATTGTAAAAGCAAAAGGGTTGACATTGAATCATCAATAATGAGCAGAGTAAATAATGATAATGATAATGATTATGATGATTTTTTTAATGGTAAATAGTAATTTGGGTTTAACAATAAAGACAAAATTTTTATAAGGTTATAATATTGAGACAAATTTTACGTTTTGTTTTCTTCCATTCTCTTTCTCTAAAATGTGTCGACTTAATCATCAACTTAACAAGGTAAATATATTATTGATTGTTAGTGTATTAATAATGGGTAGTAATAACAATTAAGAGAATGAAAGGGTTTAAGGTTTGGATATTTGCTGCGTTATTTATTGCCTTGAGTAAGTTGCTTTTGGTTAACAAAAGATTTAACTTTTCATTTGTTCCTATTAGTTAATTATACAGGGTGTAAATGTCAAATACGCGGTTTTGAATCGCTAATAACTTTTTTGTTCTTCGTCCGATTTCGAAGTTTTTTTCGATTATATGTAGTCAGATAGTGCGAGTTTTGTTCACAACAGTTCGAAAATTTATAAAATCACCTTAAGTGCGAGAAATTTCGCCTCAAAGTGAAAAAAGTTGATTTTTGCCGCAAATCACCACAAAAATAGTCAAATTTTGGCAATTTAGCAGTTATTTTTTGCCGGAAAAATTCAACAAGAAATTATCTATCGAATGATGTTCACTTTGTGATTGTATGATTTCGTCTTCGAAAAATATCGGACCTTGAATGTAGGCAAAACGCGCATTGAACATTGACATGTTATTTCGGATTGGTCTACTCTTCTGATCATGATATTTTCCCGTCAAAAATTTAATCATCCAATATTTTCACGATTAGAATTATCTGATTTTTTAATTTTCCAATCTTGCATCCTTGCAAAAAAAATTCTGAATTCTACCATTTCCGAAGCAAAATTCAACTTTTTTGACTTTGAGGCGGAATTTCTCGCACTTAATGTAATCACATAAAGTTTCGAGCTATTGTGAACAAAACTCGCACTATTTGACTACTTATAATCGAAAAAAATTTCGAAATAGGACAAAGAACAAAAAAGTTATTAGCGATTCAAAACCGCGTATTTGACATTTACACCCTGTATAACCAATATGTTGAGTTTGATCAGTTTTTATCGAAATAATGATTTCAAGTAAATTTTGATGATTAAAGAGAATGATAACAGTTGCATAAATCATCTTAAATTCAATAACGAGAAGGATTCATCTTGAAGTAATAATTTGATCATTACTAGCAAAGAACGGCCGGAAAACATGTAGTAATAAAAGAATGTACAGAATGTAGATAATATGTGAGAATATTTTTTGGGAATATTCTTGATAAAGTAACAGAACATGCTTTTTATTCTCGGAATATTGATAGTCATGATTAGGCTCATCAAGTTGTGCGTAAAATATATCTTTAAATTTACTTGCCTAAACCTGGTTCGACAACATCGAAACGTACTAAAAAGCATGTACAATCATTCTCGTTTGATTAGCAACATATATTTCTATGTGCATCAGGAAAAAAATTAATTAAAAACTATAGACGTACAAATGAAAATACTTTTAATACGAGAGTATTGTCTAATGAAAGTAAATTTTGATAACGTTATGAAATCAAAAAAATTGCTTTCTTTACAATGCTTCCGAATATGAATTTAAATATTACTGCTTATTAATAAAAGTATTTACGGAGATCATCAATCTCTCTGGCATAATTTGTCTACTTACCTCTGATTTTGTAAGACACTAAATCAATCTGATTTCGATTTTGAATAAAGTATTTCGAATTTTGTTCCTCACTCTTCTTCCGTTATGTGCACTCTCATTATTTACATGAATATTCTAATTATCGTCATTAAACGATAGGTTAGTGAAACTCTGAAATATTAAAGCAAAGTCCAAAATAAATGTTTCTTATACACACAGTAGCGGTTAGAGTTAATTTTCAGGTATCTCCATTTTGTTTCATTATTTAATTGATTGTAGTTAGTTGAGTATCAATTGTGTGGGTGATCAATCAATACATTGGTGGCCTTATATCCTTTGAGCATCAATGTTTTGAAGGGTAGAAATTTGGTCTTCCTCAAACTGTTCCATGTATTGGTCTCAATTCAAAGACTTAGCTTTTAGAAGCTCTCAATTATTACATTTCATTCAGTTTTAACTTAGCTTTCAAATGCCTTCTAAATTTCATTTCATTGTTTTACCTTAATTATGTTTAACCATTGCTTTAGCAATATAATGTTTCTAATTGTCTTTGACTTCTTCATTTGTTTGTTTAGAGACACACTTCATATGTCTTAAAGGTGTTAGCTTTCATAAGCTCTCAGAAAAACCTGAAAATCTGACCACAATATGGTAATAATCTTGGTCAGAAAAAGAGAAAAATTTAAAGCTTAAAATTAGTGCACCAAAAGAAAGAGTACCCAAATTCCCTTTCTTTTGCAAACCTTATCTCTAACTGGTGACTGTTAATCTCTTTGCATTAGCAAAGGCTGCAATTACCAATAAGGGTAAAAAAGTTGTCTCAGGACAATACAGACAATGATATCCTTGTCACCTCTAATTTGGCGCCATAGCCTTTTCAGTGTTAAATTTTATCTTTGATAAGTAACAGAAATCAGACAAATGAAGACAGACAATTTAATTCACTTTCTTTAATTTCCCTCCTTTTTGATTTCTTTGTTTCTCAACTTACATAAATAAGATATCTTAAGATATTTTCATTAACTGTTCAATTGTTCCTAATACAGTTCACATTAAAATTAAAACATTCTTATGTTATCCAAGTTTCTTCAGTACTTCAATACTCTTTTAAGTTTTCAAGTAAACCTTTCTCAAATACTCTATTCGAGTCCCTCTTTGTCTTACTGTGAAATTCTGTTCTCGACCTTAAATCTTAGAGATACAAGGGTAAAGCCCCAAATAGTCGTGAACCATAGCTCAAGCTATCTAAATATCTCTCTGAGATCTTAACATTCCGTAGTGCAATTGTTTAACAATTGGAAAGTCAGTGATTCGGTGTTAATCCATGATGCGAGCCTAAAACTTGTAGTGAAGCAAGTTGTGCGATCTACTGGAAGTTAGAACCTTTCCCGAGCATAACCCTCTCACTTGGCGACTCTGGCAGGATTCCCATCGTGTCGCTTTTCCTGTTGTTTCTCATTTGCATGATCCTTCTATACCTTATGGTATCTCCAGTGCTTGAACACTCTTCCATTACGATAAGTAAAAACTGTACCCTTTCACTTCAACCATTTTAACCTTCAAATTACCTTCAAAGTTATATGCTTTAAAAAGCTAACTCAAAGTTGAACTCATTTCCTTTTATCACTTTGTGATCTCGACCATTGGTATTCTCGACTATAAGTCAATTCTGTTCAACTCGATACTTCGTATCATCTCTTCAACTTTATTCAAGTTATTTCAAGCCATTGAGCTTATTTCCCGTTGAACTCTTTATTCATTATCACTTAGGTGATATACCATTTTACCATTGTGTCTCTTCGACTAAAATTAAAGTCAATTCGTTCAACTCCTTTTCATATTTCAATTCCAATTCAATTTCAATTTCAATTCAATTCAAACCTCAATTCAATTCAATTCCAAAATTCAATTCAATATTAAAATTCAACTCAATTCCAATTCATTATTCAACTTTAAACAATTCAAGAACAATTTTAACCATTTAACTTATCACTTTGTGATCTTAATTCAACTTAATTCAACCTAATTCAATTCAACTAAACTCATCTTAATTCAACTTTAACTCCATCACTTTGTGATCTTTAAAGCATTTTACTCTCGAACTAGAAACTTTAAATGACAATGCGTCTTCGCTCTGGTTTACACTTCAATGCACCTGAAGGTGTTGTTACAATTCGTATGTTGACCCCTAATCAAGCTGTTGAACACCTCGCTGTTTGGCAAGTTGGTATTCCCTCAGCTCCTTTTGCGCTCAAGCGACTTTATGAATGTCTCCGTACTCATTTGATGATCTATGGTGATACTCTCGAAGACAACGAGATTGGTGAGTTACCCGTCGATGCTGTTCTAAATCTCGAAATTCCTGAATGGATAATCGAATGCAGACAACAAGGCTTAACTGAACCCGAAATTCAGACCATAATTAACACTCTAGGTAGGGATACTGAAACAATTTTCAGATCTGCCCCTAATGAAATCTATGCGTTACCTATTGCGCTTGGTTCTATTCGAAGGTTCATTGCTGTTCTCAATCAGCATGGAATTCAAATTCCTGTAGCTCCCCCTCCTCCTCCTTCCATCGCTTCATCTCCTCCTGTCCCCCCTGTCAACATTCATACTCAAGGTATTGATACGCAATCTCTTGCTGCATCCTTATCTGTCCTTAAGCCAGATCCTCAAGTTATTGAATTTGTAAAAGGCGAAGATATGATTGAGTTTATCAACAAAACTAAAAGTAGATTAGCTCAAGAAAATGTCGATGATGCTACTCGTTATCGATGTTTCCGTAAGTCTCTAGCTCACGAAATTCTTGCAATCGCAGAATCCGAAATCGGTGAAACAATTACTGATTATCATGAATACGTAAATGCTCTAATTAATGCTATCAAAACTCCAGTTCATCAATATTCAGCTTCATTCCAATTAAAACAATTAAGATACAATCTATCTGAACACCCTTCTACATTCATTCAAAAACTTAAAAAAGCCTTCACAAAAGCTGTTGGTACTCATACTCCTGAAATATTCCTCCATGAGCTAATGTCTCATATTCCTCAATTTCTTACTTCAGAAATCTTTACTCTTGGCTATAATGGCAACCTCGAACAAATTACTACTTACCTTATCCGAAAACATTTTGAATATACCCAACAACAAGCAAATAAATCCCGTTCAGACAAAACTCATTCCCAACCAAAAGTTTCCACTGTTTCCTCATTATTAAAGAAACCAGATCCCCGATATAATTCAAAACCTTACCAAACAAAACCCCATATGAATACTTCCCAGCAAAGCTCCACTATTATTTGCAATTATTGCAAGAAACCAGGACACACAATTAACCAATGTAGAACCAGACCACAAAACAATCGTCCTTATAACCGAAATGCTTCCACTTCCAATTCCAATTCCGCTTCTAATTCAAATGCAAATCAAAATCAAGCATCCTCTTCCTCACAACCCCTCGCTATTACCAATACTCCTGCAAATTCATCCAATTTAACCATTGGATCAAATCCAAACCAATTACCTCCTGAACCAACTCAAGATGGTATTAGAGATTCTCGATTCTCTTATACTTTACACTCTGCTCAAAGTCCTCCGATTCCCATGTTAACTCATCTTGGTGAATCTCAATTGTCTCATATGCCTACTGCTGTTTTTAAACTTTGCCGACCTAATAAAGAAATTGTTAGAGAAGGAAAAGTTTTACTGGATACTGGATCCGCTATTTCAGCTCTTGATTCCTCTATTGCTGAAGAGTTAGGTGCTCACATAGTTCCATATTCCCGCTCACTCAAAGGTATTGCTGCTCAAACTGTAGTTCCATCTCATGGTTTTGCATATGCAGTGGTCAAACATCCAAAGATGGCAGAATCCCGAGTTTTCAGACTCCAAATTGTTAAAGACTTTGAACCAGTTTGTTTAATTGGTAATGCATTCTTGCATTTATATTATATGCAGTTGAAGTCTGATGGTAATGATTATATTACAACTTGTTCCGAGTATCTCGATTCAACCCCGCTTGATCCCAACTTTTACTTTCGATTTTGTACTTCCGAGGAAACTCAACAAATCTTTGCAACTACTTCATGTCCTACTGGCAACGAATCTGACAATTACATCCTTGATAACCGTACTAAACGCTCAGCAAATCCTGTTTCCCTTCAAGTTGGTAACACTCCCGCTGTTATCGCTAAATGTGATCTCCATTCACCTCAAGAACTCATTGAAATTCAAAGAAACGAACGCCCTTTCAAAACTAAGATTTATGATAAAATTGATGAAAACCTTCCTGATCACCTTAAACACCAGTTAGCAGATTTAATTGATTCCTTCCAAGACACATTTGCAAAATCAAAGAATGATTTAGGTCTTGTTCCTTCTTCTGTTTGTCCCATCTCAATTGATCTTGATGGTCAAGTCCCTGAAACTCTTCCTTATAATTGTCCAATTCATCGTCGCAATGAATTCAAAAAAATCATTGATGAAATGATCGCCAATGATATTATTGAAGAAAGCAATGCTCCTGGTGGTTCTCCAGCCATACTTGTTCCTAAACCTGATAAAAGTTATCGTATGGTCATTGACTACCGTAAACTTAATCGATTGACCCGAGTTCCAAGACATCCAATGCCTCGCATTGATGATTGCCTCGAAGTCGTTCGAAATGGCCAATACTTTAATATCTTTGATCTCGCTCAAGGATATCATCAAATTGAACTTCCTCCCGAGGAACGAATCAAAACTGTTTTTGTCACTCCTGATGGCAAATATCATTACAAAAGATTGCCTATGGGTTTAGCCTCAGCTCCGTTCATTTTCCAAAAACTAATGAACAAAGTCCTCGAAGGACTCATCTACCAGAAATGCATAGGATATTTTGACGATGTCCCGATTGTTGGTAAAGATTTTCCTGATCTGTTATCCAACACTGAAATGGTTTTAAAACGCCTACGACAATACAACTTAAAAGTAAAACTTGAGAAGTGTCAACTAGGATACACTGAAATTTTACTTCTTGGTCATCTTGTTTCAGGACAAGGAATCCGTCCAGACCCCAAAAAGGTCGAAGCTCTTAAAAATCTTCCATACCCTCGCAATGTACGTGAATTGCAAAGCATCCTTGGTTGTTACAATTACTTTAGCCGTTATATCCCTAATTACTCTACACTTGCTGCTCCTTTATACCGTTTAATTTCCAAAGAAAAAAGATTTCGCATTATGCCTGAAGATAAAAAAGCTCTTGATACCCTGAAAAATTCTCTCATCTCTACAACCCTATTAGTTCATTACGATCCTAAACTCCGTCACAAAATTGCTGCTGATGCTTCCGATCACGCAGTTGGTGGTATACTTCAACAAGAAGATGCTAATTCCTCATCATTTAATCCCAACACACCAATCGAAGAAGTTAAAGATTGGCTCCCACTTTCATTTTATTCACAAAAATTACAAAAACACCAAAAACATTATTCCGTCTCCGAAAAGGAACTGTTAGCCATATTTGTTGGTATTAATAAGTTTAACCATTTCTTAGAAGGTGAACAATTCCTGATCGAAACCGATCATCATGCCTTATGTCAACTTACCAAAGTTAACTTCAAAAATTCACGCCTTCAAAGATGGTCAATTATGCTTTCAACTTATGATTTCAAAGTCGTCTACAAACAAGGTTCAACTCATCCTCCTGATTGTTTTTCCCGATATCAATCTGCATGGTCCCATAGAAAAATCATAGACCCCGAAGAAGAATTCTTAGATAGACTTTATCTCATTGATTATATATCTGACCCATTTGAAAATCGTTTATACGATATTGGTTTCAATCAACTCTGTGCATCTGAGTCTGATCATTTAGATGATTTTACTCTTCCTCCAACTTTGTGCTATTCAACTTCAACTGAAGTTGATCAAATCAAAAACTCTGTTAAACCTTCAAAATCTGAATTTTCCCTCTGGAAAGAAAAAGTTAGAGAAATTCAAACTAACAATCCCAACATTCAAAACATCATCAAACTTTATAAGAACAATGATTCCGTAACGCTTAAACGTTATGTGATAAAAGAGGGTTTACTCTATCGAAAGGATGTTAACACTCCTTTTGGTTCAAGATTGGTGATTGACTCTAAACTCCTAAAAGATCTCTTTTCCTACGAGCATGAATCTCCTCTTGGTGGACATTTTGGTCCCGAAAAAACTTACTTTCAAATCGCTCGACGATTCTGGTGTCAATACTTGTATGATCTCGTTAAACAGTTATGTGATAGCTGCACTATCTGTCAAATTTCCAAACCTACTAATGTCATTTATGTCGATCCTTCAACAAAACCTATCCCTAATGAAATCTTTGAAAGATTAGAATTAGATGTTCAAGGTCCGATAGTTATAAATCAGGTAAAAAAGTACATCATTGTTTTAGTAGATATCTTGTCCCGCTATGTCTTTGCAAAATTAACTACTAACCAAACCGCTAGCACTGTCATTTCCCTATTAACCTCGTTATTCCAAACTTTTGGATTTCCTAAAGTTATTCAGACTGACCAAGGCACAAACTTCACTTCTGAAGCCGTACATCAGTTTTTAAAGGAAAATGGCATAAAGCATGAAAAGTCCAATCCATACCATCCTCAGTCCCAAGGTATTGTGGAACGGTGCAACCGAACCATAGCCGAAAGACTTAGATCGTATGTTTTACAAAATGGTACTAAGAATCTGAAAAATGCATTAGAAGCCTCTGTTTTTGCGATCAACACTTCCATACATAAGATTACTAGATTTACGCCATACTTTTTAGTATTTGGTAGACACCCAAGAAAGCCTATTGATAATTTGCTCGAATTCCCTGATTCATTTTCATTTGACGTTAACCAGGCTAGAAAACTTGCTTACGCTCGTCTTCACTCTCAACAAATTTACCAAATTAATAGGACTAAAGCCCTCCATCAATCTTCTCCTTATCGAGAAGGTGATTTTGTATTCGTCAAGAACGAATCAATAGATCCTAAAATTAGTAAAAAACTCCGCGAAAAATATCATGGCCCATACTTGGTCTGTGGTATCCAAAAAGGTTCATTACTTCTATTAGAGTTAGAAGACTTAGGTCTTTTTAGTTGTAATGTTAGTAACACGAAACTCTATCGTGGAGAGTTAACTGAAAAAATGAAAAAGCTAAAAAATCAGTATTTCAACCCAGATACATTCTTAGAAAATGAAGATTTTAACATTCCAGATTCTCCTTCTTTTATTGATTCATTTAATGAAAATTCAGATGATCACTCAAGTGATATTCAAGATTTACCCTCAACTAGTCCAGAAACTGATCAAAATGATCAACTTGATTCAACTCAAAATCAAACTTTAGATGCACAAAATTCAGATTCAAATGAATCCATTCTTTCTGATTCCCTAAACCATAATTCAACTAACAATTCAATCCCTAATCCACCATTAATTATTACCAAAAACCCTTACAATTTAAACAAATTCCTTAATTTTAACTTTGAAAAACCCCTAATTAATCATTCCTTTAAGAATATAATTAACAATGAAAACAATGATGGCTTTAACCATAGTCAAAACGAGTTACAAAATGAAACTCAAAATCTAAGCCAAACTGAATCAACTAATTCAGTTCCTGATTCAATTCAAACCAATTCTATTCCTTATGGAATCTCAAACCAAACCTTGAAAGATCTTAATTCAAACGCTTCATTGATTCCTCATAACTTAGATTATATTCAGAAACAATTTAATGATAAAAATAATAAGAAACCTCGAAAAAAGTATATTACTGCTGATAGAGCTATTTCAAGCCAAAATCATAATTCAATTTCAGAAAAAAGGTTAACTCGAAACCAAGCTAAATTAACTAAAAATTTAACAACTAACACTTATGTGCTCTTCTTATGTTACTTTAGTAAGGATTTTACAGAGATAAGAAATCTTGAAATTGACAAAAGTTCAACACTTGTCAAAGCTTATGCTTTCTCGACCAATAGTGTTAATCCTTTTCAACAAGGGGAAAGAAAAATTAAGAGTGAAAGGCAAAGTGAGCTTAACCCCTATTCTCCCTCATTAGAGACAAAGGAAAAATTTTCCCTCCAAAACCGTTGGTTAACAATTAACCACAGAGCGCTAATTGCTCCCTCGCTCCATTTGCTTTTCACGCCACTTAGTTCTTCTTACTTTACATTGTCCACCCTTTGTGAACAGTTCTCATTTGTTTCAATTTCAAATCTTTTCAACTCTCAAGAGTTCTCCTTAAATTATTTCAAATTTATTTATCATTTATCTGATTTCAAGTTTATTCATTGTTTCAATTTCAAATTCAATTCCTTCAAATTCTCATTTATCCAATTTCAATTAATTCAAAAATTCCAAGTTAACTCTTTAGAGTTCTTACTTTCCGTTTTCACTTCAAAGTACTTTCACTTTGTGAATTTCAACAGTTACTCAAGCTTTTATAAGCTAGTCTCGATTCAGAATTCAATTTCCGACAGTTCTATATCTAAGTTTTTGCAATTGTTCTCGTCACTTCCACACTTAATCAACATGCAAACCAACAAACAACTCATCAAGAAGCGAATTCTTAAATCAACCTTGATTGAACGAATTTTACCATCTGGGGAAACTGAAAAAGTTCCTACTCCGCCTCTTCCAATTCGCTCTCCATCACCTTCATTTAAATCATCATCACCTAGTGATTCCCATCTTGTTCCTTCATTGGAAACTGACGACCCAACTGTGGTTATAATGGTCCCTCGACCTAGTGAAAGTGAAACACAACGTGAAGTTGATCAATCTCAACCTGAAAATTCCAACAAACTCAAACTCTCTGGTAAAGGTGCTGTTCGTACAGTTCGTGAAAGTTTCGGTGTTCCTCATCCGACTCCTTCTTCATCATCCTCATCTTTTGCTGCTCATATGCTTCCTCCTCCACCACCGAAGAATCAAAAATTCAACAAAGATAACTTTAACTTTGATGCTCTCGTTGAGTCTGACTCCGAGACCGATGATGAACTTAAAGCAATTAGAGTTGCTCAACGCATCTCTGCCAATGTTAAAAGTGATGCTGAATCCTCGAACTCTGGTACTTCCAATAATCAAGTTGCTCTTCGCAATCAATCTCAACAATTTCAACAAGCTGGCAAACGACCTTCCAACACCAATTACCCTGATTACAAGCGAATGTATTTGGCCCCTCCGATGCAAGCAAGGAACACTCAGCGTCAATATGTCATGGCAATGTTACCAGAACTGATAAGTAAAATTAGAGTACCCGTCCGACCTAAATACAGTATTCCTCCAATTCCCTCAAACCTCTCTGAAAATAATAACTCTAAACCTTCTGTTAAATGGGGAAACCCAATCCAAGAAATAAAACAATACACTCGTTCTGAATCCTCGAATTCAGAAACTTCCAATTCAAATATTCCCAATCAGAAACCTCAACAAAATTCTCATATCAATCTCCATCCTAAACTTTTTATAAGTCCAAACAAAAAGTTTCCTGAAAAATACCTAAAACCAAGTGAATACAATTTCAAACCCCACGAATATCCAGCTCCTCTTCCCACTGCTCCACTTCCTCATTACTTATCTAATGAAAGATTCTTCGAAGTTAAAGAAATCGTACAAGCCAAAGCTAAAACTTTTTCTGACTTGAAGATTAAGTTTGAATCTATGATTCGTGAAAAAATCTTTTTGAATCTTTTTGATGATGAGAAAATAAAAATTATGCCTCTCAACCCAATCCCTCATGGCATTACAAAAGCCCAAGTTAAAAGTTCAGAATTAGATTCAATTGAGAAAAGCATTCGATGCTATCTCTGCGAACAGATTTCAATAGAACCAAAAGAATGCCGTTCATGTAAGAAATGGTATTGTTCATTATGCATTGGTTGGCTTAGAGACTTAGTTTCTGCACTCAACCTTTTCCCTCTCTTCCATCCTCATCAATTCCTTTGCCTTCTTCCTGAATGCGTTCAACATTTTGCATTTAAGGATGATTATCCCTTCATTCAACCTATTCCCTCTAATGAATTAAAAGAAAAATATAATAAACTTCAATTCCTCTGCCGCCGCAATTGTTGCGATAAAACCTTCCCTCCACATCAGATCCTCGAACACGAAAAGAAATGTCGATTAGGTTTATTCCTTGAGGAATTTGACTTCAATATTGAGTTACCATTTGTTTCAACTCAAGCTCGAGAAGAATTAGTCAACGCTCCTAAGCGTTTAGCAAACTTTTTGCCCACACATCTCAAAACTGGTCAAGCAAATCCTCCACCAAATCAGAATAATCATGAAAACAAATGGTACGACAAGTTCAATCTTTGGGCTTGTTTATCAAATTTGAAAGATTCAAATCCTTCCGATCCTCTCCTTCAACCCAGCGCTATTCGTTCCATAGCCAATTTCAGTCTTAATTTCTGGAACAATTACAAAAGAATCAAAGACCCTTCTGAACCTTTAGATGAAGACGAAGACTTCATTCAGAATGTCGTTGGTTTTGAACCCACAATAGGAAATAGAATCCCTTCCTCAGTCCCTCAACGTCCTCATACTGTCTTTTGGTCTCGTGTACCTTTTTATCTTATCAATGATTCTGAGGAATGGTTGAAAATTGCAGTTGGTCTTGCACCTAAATATGTTCCTCGTTATAACAAAGATTTTGCACCTGAAACTTCTCATCAACCACTTGGTCCCTTTGTTAGAATCGATCCTCTCGAAAGAATCCCTCAAGAAAGACGAGAAGAAATCATAAACTCTGCAAAATATTTGTTTCCAACATCCTTTAAAGGATTTACTGCATTGAAAGAATCAAATAAAGCCACCACTAACATCCAACATTTGCAGAACAGGCATAACAAAGCCCAAGTTCAATTTCATGAATTCAATCGTTTGACTGTAATCAATATGCCAAGGCTTAGGCCTTCTACTGAAAACTTAATTCAGGAAGCAATTAACTTGCATCCATCTCCTGCTACTACCTACAGTATTCATATGGCATATTGCCGAATTCAAGAAATGGGAGAACCTCTTCAAGTTTTGATGCGACCCCGTCCAGTTTGGGTAGTCATAGTGGATGGCTATCGCAACATCGTCTTCGAAAGCTTTGTTTCCTATCCGTACCACATTCACCACATGGATACTCATTTCCATGGTCTCACTCATCGAGACATTAAAAATGCTAAAAACTTTGAGTCTGTCAGGAATCAAATCCTTGAATTCTTTCTTACAGCTACTTCAATCATTGGCTCTGGACTCATTAATCTTCTCAGATCCCTCGATCTTACTTATACTGAGATTGAAAACTTGAAACCAAAACTTCGAGAGATAACACAATACTTCTCTCCATATCGAGAAGTTCCAGCCTCTCTTTCCCTTACATCATTTCTTCTTTTTCCCAAATTTGTAATCAGACCCGATCCTCATTCTCCTGCTTTAGAAGCCATTACGGCTATGAACATGTATTTAGCCTTTTGGGAACCAATCGAGGAAATGGCTAGAATTCATAATGGCATACATTTTGGAAACATTCCTCAAACTTGTGGAAATACACACATGGCCCGATTGTTCCAAATTTATGACGAACGAGTCAGGAATAGATTAGCTGAATGGCCCACTGATTGGACCTACCACGTTCGTAAAGGTGAACCTCGATTTAATCAAAGAGTTGCAAGTCCAGCTCAACAACCAAGTTCAAACTATTATGATAGTGATGGACAATCATCTAATCAATCAACAAACTCTCAAGCTTCATCTCCAACTTCAGAATCATGGAATGCCCAACCAAGCAGACCTTGTGAACAACAATCTTCACAACAATTGTCAATTCAAGCTGCACCTGAAATTCCCTTGATTGATTTAGAGCCCGAGGAGCCCAATCAAATGCCTCCTCCATTAGTTCCTAGCCCTCCGAATTCAACTTCACCGCATTACACTCCACCTACGCCATTATCCCGATCAAACTCTGAAGCTTCTGTTCATTCAAATAACTCAAACAATTCAAACCGCTCTCAACATTCTAATAATTCAGCTAGATCCGTCCATTCTAATCATTCAAATCAATCACAACATTCAAACAACTCAAACCGATCTGTTCATTCAAATCATTCAAACAGATCTGCTCATTCAACTCATTCACAACATTCAAACAGATCCCTTCCAGCTCAACTTCAACCTTTATACTTTAATCAACAAGCTCGACCTCGAGCTAATTCAGCTTCATCACAACCAGCTAATTTCCCTCCGCCTAGAATTGATTTTCCTGAATCGGATTCATCTTCCACTATCTACTCATTCCTTAAGGAATCTGATAGATCAGTTGATTCTGGAAGTCTTTCCTCAAGTACCTCATCACTCTCACAACACTCTCATTCACAATCATCAACATCTTCAGCCTCATCTAATGCATCTGCAAATCGCCAACGAGAATTGCAAATTCAACGAATTCGACAAATGATTGCAGAATTGCCTCCACCTTTTGCTGATCCTCAAGATCCTGAACAACCTGTTCCCTCACCTCCAGGAAGCGAAAGATATTCAACTTCTTCATCTAATTCTTATCATCTCTATTCTGATTATTAAAAGACTCAAGCCAGGAACAAGGAATTTCAACCAAGCCATAAACCCAGTTTAAAAAAGACTTCATGGTCTTACTTCTTGGGTAGTGAAGGGTAGAAATTTGGTCTTCCTCAAACTGTTCCATGTATTGGTCTCAATTCAAAGACTTAGCTTTTAGAAGCTCTCAATTATTACATTTCATTCAGTTTTAACTTAGCTTTCAAATGCCTTCTAAATTTCATTTCATTGTTTTACCTTAATTATGTTTAACCATTGCTTTAGCAATATAATGTTTCTAATTGTCTTTGACTTCTTCATTTGTTTGTTTAGAGACACACTTCATATGTCTTAAAGGTGTTAGCTTTCATAAGCTCTCAGAAAAACCTGAAAATCTGACCACAATATGGTAATAATCTTGGTCAGAAAAAGAGAAAAATTTAAAGCTTAAAATTAGTGCACCAAAAGAAAGAGTACCCAAATTCCCTTTCTTTTGCAAACCTTATCTCTAACTGGTGACTGTTAATCTCTTTGCATTAGCAAAGGCTGCAATTACCAATAAGGGTAAAAAAGTTGTCTCAGGACAATACAGACAATGATATCCTTGTCACCTCTAATTTGGCGCCATAGCCTTTTCAGTGTTAAATTTTATCTTTGATAAGTAACAGAAATCAGACAAATGAAGACAGACAATTTAATTCACTTTCTTTAATTTCCCTCCTTTTTGATTTCTTTGTTTCTCAACTTACATAAATAAGATATCTTAAGATATTTTCATTAACTGTTCAATTGTTCCTAATACAGTTCACATTAAAATTAAAACATTCTTATGTTATCCAAGTTTCTTCAGTACTTCAATACTCTTTTAAGTTTTCAAGTAAACCTTTCTCAAATACTCTATTCGAGTCCCTCTTTGTCTTACTGTGAAATTCTGTTCTCGACCTTAAATCTTAGAGATACAAGGGTAAAGCCCCAAATAGTCGTGAACCATAGCTCAAGCTATCTAAATATCTCTCTGAGATCTTAACATTCCGTAGTGCAATTGTTTAACAATTGGAAAGTCAGTGATTCGGTGTTAATCCATGATGCGAGCCTAAAACTTGTAGTGAAGCAAGTTGTGCGATCTACTGGAAGTTAGAACCTTTCCCGAGCATAACCCTCTCAGTTTGATTTTCCTTGCCTTGAGCAACTTTATTATTAGAAAGAATAATTTAATGTCAATCTATTCAATTATAATTGGAATAAAAAGAAACTCGAATCAACTTGAAACTAACAATTATCATTCAAAATTGTACATCAAAAGCCAAATCATTCAACCAGCTAAAGAGCTTTTCTTATAGTCTTCAAATAATCATGATAACTTTGTGTAATCAACTTGAACCAATAATTAATTCAGAAACTAATAGAGAATCTAAAACCGCAAATTATTACTGAATCAAGTAAATGCATTAGCTGTAACCAATTTTACACTTACAAACATGTGGTTAATCATTAAACCCTTTGATTGACACAATCAACCTCTAATTGTGAATTTAATTCAAAAAGAAAAGCAAAAAACTCTTGAATTGATCATACAATTCAATCAATATCTTAACTGGACGATAATTTTATCTGTGATTTTCTTCTGTCTTACAAATTAATAGCACGGAGTCTATGCTATGAAAATTTCAAACTTTTCATGCAAGACGACAAGACAAGAAGTGAAGACAAAATGATTGATAAAATGAGCTTGCCTGACATTTGTTTGTTGAAGATCAATTACAATCATCTTCATCAACATCATGTTTAATCATCAAACATTAATGAAATAGGTTTAATAAAGAATCTTTAAGTTTTCAACTTTTCTTAATTTGAGTTGTTACATGTAAAGTCAGCTAAACTGATGATAATAGTAATGATATTAAATGGATTCTCATCATTATTATATCATCACAGGCAATGAGATTGTTTCAACTTGTTATTTAGTAAAGGTTGAAAAGGTAAAGCAGTCATTCCAAGAAAAGGATTTTGTTTCAATTGATAAATTTCCGCTTCAGGTTACCATGATATAAATGATTAAATGAAATGTTCAATTCATTTAAAGAAATTGCAGAAATGTAGTCACGTTTGTCCCATCAACATGATAACCCGAGTTATCTGTGTATTTATCAGTGTAGTTTCACAAGTAACCAGAGTTATAAGTTGAAAGTAAACGGAGGAAATGAAAGTTGCTCGGATCAACTTCCATCTAATGAAAGACGAAAATAGGAAATTCAATAGATGATTCAATAAATACCTTTATAACTACTTGTAATAGATCACCTAAAATCAACTGAAGCTTTGAAATTTTTTCACAAAATCGGACCTCTTTCTAGTTCTTTATCTTGTCACGATAATAATCTGATGACCACTGATCAGACTTTAAGCTTAATCCTTTCATTTGAAGAGTTTATTAGAAGCAAATCAACTTTGCCAATTGCTAATGTCGTTGCTGTCAATATGCTTGTTTAGTCTTATCAGTTGCCTGTCATGGATGACAAAGTAGCCCAAAGATGCCTATTTGACTTGAGAGTCAGTCAAGGCATTCAGTCAACCTGAGCAACCTGCGAAATGTAATATTCATTGAATAGATAAAATGTCACAAATAAAAACAATTCATTAATATTTGAATGCAGACAGAAAAAATGTAAAAATATTTTGTCTCTACTTTCATTTAATCCAATAGAGTTCCGAGAAAAAATGTTGAGAAAAGCAGAAACATATTTGATATCTTTGGGAACATTATTATGAATTGATGTGCTTTGAAAGCTAAAGGTTTCAATTTACCTGGAGAGTGAATATTTGGCAAAATAAATTACAAAGATGATGCAGATAATGATGAGAATAATAATCTCAACTTACCCAGTAAAACAAGAAGTCAAAGTGAAAGTATAACTATCAATTTCGTTGGTTTCATTTTTTACCATTCTACCTTAAACAGGATAAATTTCATGGATTATCATTTGACCAATATTGTGAGAAAATTTTGTGTAACCAGTTTTAGCTCAAAAAAATGCAGATCACCAATGAAACAGTAAATAAAAAATTAAATCTGAATGAATGATTTTTGTTCCTACCGACTATCAAAGGATTTTCATTGATGAGCCAAGTGAGAGTTTAAACGCAACAATCTTGACCAATGAATTGCTTCTTTTCAATCAATTCAAAGTGAACCAATCGGCTTAATCACTCAACAGTCATTCAATTCATCACCTCACCTTGACCACCTGAGCATTTCATTTTTTATCCTTTCCATTCCCAGACTTGAAATTGATATTTCCAGGTAAGTTAATCACCAAATCTGGTTAACCATCAACAATCAGGTAAAAACAAAAGCTTACCTTTTGTCAAGAGGGAGAAAGACAAAGAAGCCAACTGCATTCAACATCAATTGACAATCCCTTTTGGATTGTTGGACAAAAGAAACTAAAGAAGATATTTTTGTCTTTCTTCTTGTTCTAACCTTTTTTGACTGAGCCAACGAAATACGAAACCGCACATCAAATTTAATGGACAATCGTAAAGAACCAATGATAGCTTTAGTTTACATCCCTTGTTTTATCACAATCATTATCATTATATTTTTGTTAATTTTTTCTTGGATATTCTCTTCTTCTTAAGAATATGGAAAACGATAAATATTGCAATGCAAAGCTGATGATGAGCATAATGCAAAAAGCATCTTTGCGAGGTCAACAATTCACTATAAATAACTGACCATCAAGACATCAATCATAGTTAATTGTCTAAAGTTACCTTTTCTTATTTTGAATATTTACTTCTGTTTAAATATCAACGGAAATGGCATGCTTAGTTTTTGTTGTGTTATGTTTTTAAATGTCAACTGTTTTATTAATGAAACCAGCTTTTCCAACTTAAACAGCCTGATAACCTTTCCGTGACTCTTAGACAGTAATTAAGCTGTATTTACCTCTTATCGATCTGTAAAACAAATATTCAACTTCTTTTTTCTACTCACAATTTAAAAATAACTGAAGTCTCGAATGAATCTATTATCTGAATGTCAAGAGTTAATGTAATCCAACCGATATCAAACCAATTCCAACCACCAACTTTACACATTTCAAGTTTGAACAACTTCTGATACTTTGATATTCTGCTATTTGTTTAGCTCGATTAATGCAAACACTCTCAAGTTTAACAAACAAGGATTGACACTAAACGATCAAACTGACTAACTTAAAAGTGTGCCTTACAAGTTGAATTGTTTGTTTTTAAAAGATCACAAGACAAACAGAACGAAAAATTTTCACTTAAATCAACATCTGAGGGTTGAAAGTTAAGCGTACATTACATTTAGTAAAGTCTCTCACAAAATAGGAATTTGGTTTTCTAGTATAATTTTGATTAATAAATTGTGCACTAGAATCTAATCAATTGTTGCTAACGAATCGATACAATTTTCTAAAACTGCATACATTTTTGTTTACCAATGATGCAAAATTATAATTTTGATGAAATTATTCAACTTAATCGTATCAACTGAACCGAGTAAGGGCAATTTCAATAAATGACTTGCAGAAATAATAATTGAATTAAACATCTCAATCTAACTGATGAATGATGAGGTAAAAAAACATACAAAAGTAAAACTCAAAAAGTGGAATAATATGAAAACTTGGGAATGGCATTCTTTTGCGAATCGCAAATCAGTTGAAATCATTATTACCCTGATTATAATGACTATTATTATCGTCAGAATTATTACTTTTTATTAGCATATAATTTGAAATATAATATTAATAATAATATACAACATTTTGTAACAATCATGTTCTTTCTTGTGATGATTATCGTTAATATTAATAATAATCATAAAAGCTCATAAACCAAGTGAAAGAAGAACAAAAAAGAAAACAAAAAAAATTGGGAATAAAAAAGTTAACCAAACCTGACCAAGTAATAATCATAATAATATTATCAGACTGATTATCATGGGCAAGGTTATTATCATTTTTGTTCATAAATAAGATGATGAAGATGAAGAAGAAAAAAGTATAACCATGCTAATAATAATAGCAACAATGAGAACTGATGATAATAATGATGAACAAAAATCATCACGTTAATCAGCACAAAATAACAAGTTAAATACTGATAATAATATCCACATAATACGCAAGGTCAACACGCACCTTAAGGCTAGGCAGTGAGCAACAAGTTAACCTAAGCAATGGCAGGTTCTCCCATCAACTGCAACAGCTACTTTACAACTACTTCAACTACCGAGCTTCAACTACTTGCTGTTTAATATGTATTTTTGTGTATGCCTAATATTATCATTTTCAAGTTTCACCAATTGAATTTACCATTTTTTCTCTCTTCCCTTTCTCTTCCCTCTTCATCAATGAATCATTTTGCCGCATCTTTTTTACTCTCCTTGCTGCTGTTGTTTTAACTTTAGTTACTGTTTTTAAAGTTGAAATAAGGCCAATTTGATGAGCTGCAATAAGAAGCAATACTCATCAAGTAATCATCTTCATAATGATCATTTGAATAACCCGCACCCAGTTTTACATATGATACCAATTGGAATATCATTTAGAAGCAAACGAAAAAGAGAAATAAATTTATCATTACAATTATTATTATCGTCAGTTTCAATGTTCAGTCCAGTTTTTTATATCCTTGCCAGTGCGTTGAAATTTTGCCACTTTGCGAAGCGCAAGAAGAAGGTGGCAATTACATTTGAATATTAACATTGAAACTAAACATTATTTTGGGTGCAGAAAGTTTCACCAACAATTGATGCTATTATTGCCGATATTTTTTGCTTTTTCTTCACATTAAATTCCTATGTAATTAAATTGAAATTGTACGATGAAAGTTACAATAAATTACAAAAAAGGGAAGAAAAAAATGCACCTTTTTCTTTCTTCACCTTTTACCAAATTAACAGGTAAAAACAGTTCAGTATGAACAATATTTCTGTTAATTTGATGTTCAATCTAATTGCAACTTTCATCTATCATTGCAAAAGCGTTCAACTTGAAATTATTGAAACGGATTCATTTTGTAATGATACAAATCATAACAATTGGTTAACCCCTAAATACAGTTACAATTTGCACAATCAAATCGACATCTTATTTACTTCTTCTTCTTCGGTTGCCTTGCAATTCACAGACTAATCATATCGATAGATTAAATTATCAACTAAATTGTTTACAAGTTAAAGAAGCATTGAAATTTGACCTTAAGCTAGAATGGATTGAAACTTGATTTAATGATGTTTGGCGCTAAAGCCAGGTGATTAATGATGAGCAATCTTTTTAGGACAAAAGAGAAAAATTGATCAAAACTTTAACCAACAAGTTTGTATTGGATCATTTGGAAGTGGCAAAGTTTGCTATTATTGAATATCGTTTTCCAAAACTTTTCTTTCTTCACATTTTCTGATTTTGCCGTTTCCTTTCATTGTTATTAATGATAATAATAAACTTCCCTGAAGCTTTTTGATGAACCATTAAACCGATAATGATAATAAATTGATAAAAACTGTAAATGAATTCGATCTTTTACGGTTCAATCATTATTTCATTGTCCATCTAGATGAATCTCTACATGTTTCAATGTTGAGAGTAAATTGATGGCTTGATGAACATTATTCAATACGTTTCAGTGTATCATTTCTTTATTGCTAATTTAATTAGAAGAAGTGGTAAGAAAAAAGTTTCGAGATGAATGGTTTCTAATTATCATTATTACATGTATTACCTGATCATCATCAAATTATAACATAATTAAATGTATTAATTATGGTTTTATAAGAGTAATTATAATAAATACTGACTTCTTCTTTCTCATCATATCTACTCTGACAATTTCCATTTGATTTTCATGCTTGAATTGTTTTCTTGACAGTAAAAAACTTCAACATAGAACTGTATAAACATCTGTGTAAAACAGCATTAAAATTTTATTGACTTATTCTTTCTTTGCCTTTTCTTATCTCATATATATTTTTTATAACATAGGTGGATAAATTCTTGCGTATATTTGAAAGTAACTACATTTTATTTTCTTACTTTGTTCGAAACAAAACCACTTAACCAGGAGATGCATCATTAATCCAATACTGATGTTTGCTCGAAAAAACCGAATTTTCAAAAACATTCATTAAATTGCTCAAATTATTTCTATTTTTGATGGAGACAGGGGAATAGACCGAATAAAGAATGAGCTGAATAATTTAGAAACTTTTTCTTTCTAAATACAAAAACTTATAAATAATAAAACAATTGAGTCTAAAACGAATCAACCATGAATCATTTATCAAATAATGATGCTTGTTTAATATAAATTCAAGTACTAAAAAGATCGAACTATTTAAACATCTGCGTATCAATATAAGTATAAAAAGCGAATGTTCTTAGATAAAAGTCGTCAGTTGAAGATTCAAGTTTGAAAAGATATTCAGTGATTTTTCAATACATTCTTTCAGTCTCATCAAAATAAAAAAAGTGAAAATGCAATTGACTAAAATTGTATCATCTGTCTTTTTAATGGCAATCATGGCTCTCTTTGGTTCTGTTACGGCTCAACTTCCCAAGGTAACATTACCCGCAATGGGCGCTCCAACTGTTACCACTCCAGCAACACCAATGTAATGAGCTTCGATTCTTGGAGATTCAGGCAAAGCAACTGATCGAAATTTGCTTGATCATTCCACAATGTTTTGGAAAATTAATTTTGAAATGAAAATTTTGAATTTAAATTGAATAAACAATATTAGTTTAACTTGAATTCTATTCTCTATCATTTTTATTACATACATTCCATCTTAAACGGGATTGAAGAATTAAGATTTTTTCAAAATTACACGGTCAATAAAGTGCCTTTCATTTAATAACGCATTTAATAACAAAGCATAAGAAAATTTAAATTTATTTGTCCAAGATAAATTTCTTGGAATTTAAAAATTTTAAAATTCTAAAGCAAGAAAATTTCAGGTTACACATAAATAGGACATATGTGAATAATGAAAATTGACCTGATTGATAGAAATGTGAGAAGCCAAATATGTAATACTTCAATAAATGTTGGTTAAAGTATGTAATTGCAGTACATATTCACGCGCGAGAAATCACTTACTAGCCAATCGATCCTGGATTGATTCAATTCATTTCTTGAAGAATGTTGACGAATGATGTCAAAGCTATCATTATGTTGAACATGTGCTTACCTAACCCAAAAAAATGAAAGGTGTAATATTGCGTTTATCAACAGTTGTTTACGAGGGAAAAATAATTTAAATTACTATCCGTAAATAGAATAATTATCACGATTTTTTGATATTAGATGATTTTATAATAATTCGAATTTTCCATAGAATTTTAAACTAACAGTGAAATAATTAGGATCAGAAAGAATAAAGAAAAAAATCTTTAGTTTATTAACCACTGTTTACTAGGACACCGATACCAAAATTATTATCCGAAAACATAATAATTAGTCCGTTATTTACTGAATTTTTGTAGATAATGAATATTACAAAGAAATGTAAAATGATAGAGAATAGAATTCAAGTTAAACTAATATTGTTTATTCAATTTAAATTCAAAATTTTCATTTCAAAATTAATTTTCCAAAACATTGTGGAATGATCAAGCAAATTTCGATCAGTTGCTTTGCCTGAATCTCCAAGAATCGAAGCTCATTACATTGGTGTTGCTGGAGTGGTAACAGTTGGAGCGCCCATTGCGGGTAATGTTACCTTGGGAAGTTGAGCCGTAACAGAACCAAAGAGAGCCATGATTGCCATTAAAAAGACAGATGATACAATTTTAGTCAATTGCATTTTCACTTTTTTTATTTTGATGAGACTGAAAGAATGTATTGAAAAATCACTGAATATCTTTTCAAACTTGAATCTTCAACTGACGACTTTTATCTAAGAACATTCGCTTTTTATACTTATATTGATACGCAGATGTTTAAATAGTTCGATCTTTTTAGTACTTGAATTTATATTAGTTGGTTAATATTGGAATAACTCGAGCAGTTGAACAAGTTTAAAGATAAATTTATTGAATGTTACTTAATGAATTAGCGAATACTGAATAGTGAGATATTATATCGAGAAAATGGTTAAATATTAAATTGTCTAACGTTGAATTAACTTAACTAATTGTTGCCTTTAAAACAGTATTGTTTAGCAACAATCAAAACCAAGATAATGTGAAATGTTCATTGTTACCAATTCTTCCTCTCAGATCACATTATCATCATTTTTGCTCTGAATTTTTCGAAAATTTCTCTTGGTAGTGCTTTCGTCATGATATCAGCAATCATCTCTTGTGTTGAAATATATTCAACATTCACAATTTTCTGTTGAACCTTTTCTCTTATGAAATGATATTTTATATCAATATGCTTTGTTTTGGATTGACAGACAGGGTCTTTACTCAATGCTATAGCACATTGGTTATCTTCATAGATTGTAGTTGGTTTATCTAAATGTATATTAAGTTCAGTTATTAGAGATCGAAACCACATTATTTCTTTAACACACTGTGTTAACGCAATATATTCAGCCTCAGCAGTTGAGAGTGCAACTGTTGTCTGTTTCTTGCTTGCCCAAGAAACTAAATTTCCATAACAATAAATCGTTAAACCACTGATACTTTTGCGATCGATTGTTGATGAAGCAAAGTCAGCATCAGAGTAACCAAATAAAACATCTGTGTTGTCAAATGAATTAAATTTCAAGCAATAATCAACAGTACCCTTAAGGTAGCGGTAAATTCGTTTCACTGCTTGCCAGTGAATGTTACTTGGATTTACCATGAACTGTCCAACAACTCCAACTGCAAATGAAATGTCAGGTCTAGTGCAAGTAGACAAATAAATTAAAGCTCCTACTGCACTTGAATAAGGAATGTTATTGATTTTGTTGGTTTCATCAATTTTGTGCAGTTTCAATGATAAGTCAGACGGAGTATTCACTGGTTTACAATTGTCCAAATTGTAACGTTTAAGAATAGTTTTGATGTATTTTGATTGATTTAAGCTTAAAGTTCCAATTTTATCATCAACAACAAACTCAATACCCAAGAATGATCTGACATGACCAAGATCTTTCATCATGAATTGTGAACACATTTGTTCTTTCAAGAATTTTATATGTTGGATTGATTTACCAAATATCAAAAGATCATCAACATATATAAGCAAATATATCTTTTTGTTCTCTTCACCTCGAAAATATAAACAGTTATCTGATTGGACTCGTTTAAATCCAATTTTCATCATGAAGTCATTGAATAAAAGATTCCAAGCTCTACCCGATTGTTTAAGTCCATAAAGACTTCTTTTCAATTTACAAACCAGATCTTCATTTTCAATAAACCCTTCAGGTTGCTCCATGTAAATATCTTCCTCTAGTTTACCATTAAGGTAAGCAGTCTTAACATCCATTTGATTTATAATATAACCATATTTTAAGCTAAACGCAATCAAAAAACGCAAAGTTGTAAATTTTGCTACTGGAGCAAATGTTTCTGAATAATCAGTTCCTCTTTTTTGTGTAAAACCTTCTCAACTAGACGTGCTTTGAACTGTTTTTCGTCGAAATTGTTCTTGAGCTTGAAAACCCATTTATTTTTGATAATATTGACATCAGTTGGTCGCTTCACTAATACCCAAGTGCCGGCATTGATCAATGATTGGTACTCTTCTTGTATAGCTTTTGACCATTGATCACCTTCAGTTGAATTAATAGCTTCCAAATATGTTTCTGGTTCATTGTTCATGGTTAACAATAAATGATCATCATATTTGGTACTAATTTCAGCTACTTCTTCATCATTGTCAATCAAATCTGATTTATCAACTTCATCAATAAGAGTGATATCATTTGGTGCTGAATCATTTTGCTTCAGTAAAATACTTTTCTCATCAAACTTAACATCACGTGCGTAAATAACCTTGTTATCAACTGGATTGATTAAACGATAACCCTTTTTGTTGACTCCATACCCAGTGAAGATTGCTTCAATCGTTTTTGGTGAAATTTTGGATCGTTTTTCTGGTGGTAATAAAACATAAGCCTTACAACCAAATATTTTTAAATGCTTTATTATTGGCTTTCTACCTTTCCAACGTTCGAATGGTGTAATATTATTGATCGACTTCGCTGGACAACGATTCCGTATATAACCAGATGTAACAATAGCTTCAGCCCAATATCTCAATGGAAGTTCAGCCTGATGCAACATTGAGCAAGCCATTTCGCGGAGAGTTCTGTTCATTCTTTCTGCTACTCCATTTTGTTCGTGAATATATGCAATTGAAGTTTCATGTTTTATTCCTTTCTCTTTCAAATAATCTTCAAACTCAGTTGAACAATATTCACGACCATTATCTGTTCTCAATATTTTAATTGGTTTACCATGTAAGTTCATAACTTCAGCTTCGTAAATCTTGAATTGGTCAAAAATTTGACTTCTGTCTTTAATTGGAATCACCTTAACCCAATTAGACCAATCATCAATGAATGTAACAAAATATTTCAAGCCAGTAAATGAGTGAGTTCGTATTGGACCACAAATATCAGAATGAACAAGATCTAAAACACTCTCTGTTGATACAGAATTACGTGCTGCCTTATTTGATTTAGTCATTTTGCCTTTCAAGCAACCCTTGCAAATATCAGATTTTTGTCCGTTTAGATTAACTCCAATCACTACTTCATTGCGAATCATCTTCGATAGGGCATCATAATTGAGATGTCCATATCGTAAATGCCAAAGATTAATATCATCGTACTTTTGACTATCTTTTAATGTTAACAATTTGTCTATTTCTGCAGTACAACAATTGAGATAGTAAAGTCTTCCTTTTCGTTCACCGGTTACAAGTAATTCATTGTCAAGAAATACTTTACATTTACCACTCTTGAATATGATTTCTGCACCCGAATCTTCTGATTGTCCCAATGAAATCAAATTAAGATGCAATTTTGGTACGTAATAAACATTTTTCAAAGTAAACTTCATTCCTGAATCAGAGATCAGAGCAATATTACCAATACCTTGTACTTCAATTTTAGTTCCATCTCCTTGAGTTACTAGTTTACCTTCTGTGTCAGAATAATCAATGAACCAATTTCGGTTCGAACACATGTGATTACTTGCACCAGAATCGATAATCCAAAGCTCCTCTTCTTCTTTACCATCAATCATGGTTAGAGCTCTTTCTTTTTGACCGTTGACCTGTTTGACCTTCGTTTCACCAATTTTACTCGATGATTGAGCAAAATTTTTAGTGCCATCAATGTTCAACTTTGGACAGTCACGTTTGTAGTGACCTTTTTCTTGACAGTTATAACATTTGAAGCTTTTATTTTTCTTAAATTTCCCTTTAATTTTGACTACCAAAGCAGTTTCATCTGATTGTCTATTTTCACCTTTGATGTTAACCTCTTCTTGCAATAATCTAGCCAAAAGATCTTCATACTTAATATCATTCAATATTACTCTGATGGCTGAGACAAAATGTTTGTAATCTGAAGGCAATTTACTCAAGACTTCAATTACTTTATCTTCATCTGTAATTTTATCACCACAACTTGATAAATCAGACCATAAGTTTTCCAATTCAGAGATGAAATCAATAATAGCTTGTCCACTTTTAACCTTAAGATTACTTAATTTCTGTTTCAAAATAAGCTTCTTCGATAAATCTTTTCGTTCAAAAGTTGTCTCTAAAATTGACCAAACCTCCTTAGCACTCTTGGCATTTTTAATCAATACAATATATTTTGATGAAACACAGCAACATAATAACCCAAGAGCCTTTTCATCTTGTCGTTTGAATATAGCCAATTTACCTTCACCGACAATAGATTCAGATTTTTCATTAATAGCATCCCATAGACCTTCTCTTTTCAAATAATTCATCATTTTGAATTTCCATGATGAGAAGTCAGTACCATTGAATTTATCAATAAGATTCATTGAGCTCGAACCAATTTCTGACAGCGTAGCTGAACCCATAACCAGTTGGTTAATATTGGAATAACTCGAGCAGTTGAACAAGTTTAAAGATAAATTTATTGAATGTTACTTAATGAATTAGCGAATACTGAATAGTGAGATATTATATCGAGAAAATGGTTAAATATTAAATTGTCTAACGTTGAATTAACTTAACTAATTGTTGCCTTTAAAACAGTATTGTTTAGCAACAATCAAAACCAAGATAATGTGAAATGTTCATTGTTACCAATTATATTAAACAAGCATCATTATTTGATAAATGATTCATGGTTGATTCGTTTTAGACTCAATATCAATAATAATAAATGCAGCCAATATATAGTTGAAAAGAAAGTTTTTCACGAGACAATGAATCATATATCCAACACTGATGTTTGCTCAAAAATGCAGAATCGAACTATTTAAACATCTGCGTATCAATATAAGTATAAAAAGCGAATGTTCTTAGATAAAAGTCGTCAGTTGAAGATTCAAGTTTGAAAAGATATTCAGTGATTTTTCAATACATTCTTTCAGTCTCATCAAAATAAAAAAAGTGAAAATGCAATTGACTAAAATTGTATCATCTGTCTTTTTAATGGCAATCATGGCTCTCTTTGGTTCTGTTACGGCTCAACTTCCCAAGGTAACATTACCCGCAATGGGCGCTCCAACTGTTACCACTCCAGCAACACCAATGTAATGAGCTTCGATTCTTGGAGATTCAGGCAAAGCAACTGATCGAAATTTGCTTGATCATTCCACAATGTTTTGGAAAATTAATTTTGAAATGAAAATTTTGAATTTAAATTGAATAAACAATATTAGTTTAACTTGAATTCTATTCTCTATCATTTTACATTTCTTTGTAATATTCATTATCTACAAAAATTCAGTAAATAACGGACTAATTATTATGTTTTCGGATAATAATTTTGGTATCGGTGTCCTAGTAAACAGTGGTTAATAAACTAAAGATTTTTTTCTTTATTCTTTCTGATCCTAATTATTTCACTGTTAGTTTAAAATTCTATGGAAAATTCGAATTATTATAAAATCATCTAATATCAAAAAATCGTGATAATTATTCTATTTACGGATAGTAATTTAAATTATTTTTCCCTCGTAAACAACTGTTGATAAACGCAATATTACACCTTTCATTTTTTTGGGTTAGGTAAGCACATGTTCAACATAATGATAGCTTTGACATCATTCGTCAACATTCTTCAAGAAATGAATTGAATCAATCCAGGATCGATTGGCTAGTAAGTGATTTCTCGCGCCTGAATATGTACTGCAATTACATACTTTAACCAACATTTATTGAAGTATTACATATTTGGCTTCTCACTTTTCTATCAATCAGGTCAATTTTCATTATTCACATATGTCCTATTTATGTGTAACCTGAAATTTTCTTGCTTTAGAATTTTAAAATTTTTAAATTCCAAGAAATTTATCTTGGACAAATAAATTTAAATTTTCTTATGCTTTGTTATTAAATGCGTTATTAAATGAAAGGCACTTTATTGACCGTGTAATTTTGAAAAAATCTTAATTCTTCAATCCCGTTTAAGATGGAATGTATGTAATAAAAATGATAGAGAATAGAATTCAAGTTAAACTAATATTGTTTATTCAATTTAAATTCAAAATTTTCATTTCAAAATTAATTTTCCAAAACATTGTGGAATGATCAAGCAAATTTCGATCAGTTGCTTTGCCTGAATCTCCAAGAATCGAAGCTCATTACATTGGTGTTGCTGGAGTGGTAACAGTTGGAGCGCCCATTGCGGGTAATGTTACCTTGGGAAGTTGAGCCGTAACAGAACCAAAGAGAGCCATGATTGCCATTAAAAAGACAGATGATACAATTTTAGTCAATTGCATTTTCACTTTTTTTATTTTGATGAGACTGAAAGAATGTATTGAAAAATCACTGAATATCTTTTCAAACTTGAATCTTCAACTGACGACTTTTATCTAAGAAGATTTGCTTTTTATACTTATATTGATACTCAGATGTTCAAATAGTTCGATCTTTTTAGTACTTGAATTTATATTAAACAAGCATCATTATTTGATAAATGATTCATGGTTGATTCGTTTTAGACTCAATTGTTTTATTATTCATAAGTTTTTGTATTTAGAAAGAAAAAGTTTCTAAATTATTCAGCTCATTCTTTATATCTTCTATATCTTTTCGAACTTGAATCTTCAACTGACGACTTTTATCTAAGAAGATTTGCTTTTTATACTTATATTTATATTTTTTGGCTTTCAATCTTTTCCAATCTTGTTCATCTCAAGCCAATGAAAAACTTTGCGATCCATCGTCTTCAGTTGGTCAAAAGACGAATACCTGCACTGAGTTTTATCACATTTAACTTTTGGTTGAAAATGGTCACCATGGACAGACCTTGCTGTACAAGTGGCCAAACGCATTGTTTGAATATGTTCATTTATGAAATGTAAAAGTCGAGATGCAAAGCAATTTTGTGTAGGGGAAACATTATTTTACCCAAATTGGGTAAATTTACCACCAAGAGAAAGAAGAAAGAGAAAGATATGGATCAAGGGTAAATTATGACAAGCAAGATGATAATGAAATTGATGAAACACAAGAAGGCGAACACTTGGCTACCTGTATTAACGTTTTGCCCTCAAGTACTTATCCTTCACTGTAACCCGATTTATATTATTTTAGCTTTTTCCCGTTTCTCTTCCCTCTCTTGCTGCAACTTATTGTATCTCAGCCTTGCATCACTCTCGTCGCTACCCAGCTTTATCACATTTCTCAGTGTACAGCACATTAGCTCTTCTTTAATCATGTATTACTAGAGTTTGAGAAACTTTGTCTTATCATTTTCACTCAACTCTTTGCAATATCGGATATCATTGACTTTCTCGTCCAGTTAAACTTTACTAAAATAATGAGCATCAAGAATTGCTAATCCAAAAGTTGAATCTGCTTCTTCAAACACTTCATTTCTTCCGTTACGAATCAAAAATCATTAAAATTTTGATGCTACTTTTTTCATTTTTTGTCTCAACTTCTCAATCTCAATTAGTACATCAACATCAAGGTGTAAAATAATGTTTTCATCTCTTAAGGCTTGAGTCCGAAGAAAACGGTTATTTTTTGATTTGACATTTTACCTTTTTGGCTCGTCTTTTAATTTTGTTCAAATGAAATATCTGTAAATCAAAGAAAGCAAAAGCACAGCTTTGATCGTTTATAATTGAGATGAAATGATTAACTTGCAATGTTGTGTCAGTTGCCATTTAATTAATTGCAATTTCAACAATCTTGTTGTTGTAATATATGTTAGTCAATGTTTCATTAAAGATTAAGGCTGTTAAAGATCATCATCATGTTAATTGTATATGTTGTGTCATTTAATATCAGTTGAAATGGTAAAAATTTTATCAACTGGTTAGAATGGTTAATTTGCTTGTTCAAGTTAAAGAGAAGCCAGAATGGAAAGGAAAAAAAGTGATTCTAAATTGAAATGAAGAAAAAAAGAATCAGAATTGGCCTCATCTCTATCTCATCTTTGCCTCACCCTAATCTTTTTGTCATATATCTTTCTCACTCTCTTCCTCTTCATCAGCATCATCAACAGCACCAACAGTAACTACTTTTTACTGGCCTCAAACCGAATTAAGTTGTTCTTGTTTATCTCTTTCTCTAATCCATCAGTTTGAAAGTTACATTTGATTCGATTCGAAGATTAACCAAAAGTAATGAAAGAAGAAAAAGAAAGAAAGAAAAAAGAGAAAGATGATTTAATGATGCTCATGGTAAAGTTTTGTAAACTGATTTTCTGATGATGCTGTTGATGATGGGATTGGCAGTGAAGGGCTTGGTTAAGGACACACTTTGATATAATTTTGCGTTCTTCTTTTTGTAACTTGGTTTAAGTGTTGAATGTTTCTCTTCCTTTCCCTGTTTAGTGTTTTTCCCTAATTTTACCTCATTCAGTTCAATTCTCTTAATGAGCTGATAAATACCTTCATCATTGAATTGCAAAGCTGTACGATTTTTTTGCTCTCTTGCTCATCTTGTGGTGTTGAGTTGATGATCAGCATTAATCAGAATCAGTTGAAAAGGTGAAAATTTGCTTGTCAAAGTTGCTCTTGTTGTTTCATCATTCATCGGAATCGGAGGAGCATCTTTCGGTACCGTTAACATTCAATTAAAACTCTTGATTTATCGATTCGGTATTTAGCTTGTTTGATTGAGTTAACGAAGATTCAATTTTTTCAAAACAAATCTTTTAATGAAAGACAAAGCATCAAGTTTGAAAGGAAAAATTCAGAATAAATTATCAAATTATCAAACCAATGTCAAATGACTAAACACACAACAAAACTCGAAACTTGGGGTTATTATTTTGAACTTTTGAACTAGGGAAATGTAGATTTTTAGTCAACCTGTTCAATCATTAGTCACTGTTTACCAATTCATTAATTCAACCGTTTAAAACTTCATCAGACTGTTTAATTAGGTGAATGAAATTATTTGACTTTTAAACCCAAAGATGGATCATTTGTTTTCTAATCAAACCTAAAACTCAACTGAATGAATAATTGTGAATATACCACAAGATAAATGGTTTTACCAACAAAAACACGTGCGATTATTTCTTTCCATTATACAGTGAAGGAAAGTCAAGTTTGATCTGAACAAAAATATCTTTATCTTTGTGACAAATCGATGGATTTGGCAATATACTGAAATCGTAATTTTATCGGGCTAGTTAGGGTCAATTGTTAACAGTTTATCTTATTAGTCCTAAATGTATCGATTTGTCATATCACGAAAAAATGCATGATTTCTGTTTTTGTTTCGATCGAATTCATGACTGTTTAAATAACCAAGAAATTAACTGATGAGATGCACAATTTAAAGGTTAAAGAGCTGAAATTATTTGCACATAATCGCCTTTCAATGATTAATTGTTGAACAAATAGAAATATTCATGAATAATTAATAGTTTACTTTGACTAATTATACTAGTTTTTATTTCTTTAATTGATATTAGGTCTGATGATGGCGCGAGGAGAGGAAATACGTCAAAGAGACACTCAAGCTGCTTCCCAATAAGGTATCTCGTCGTCGTAAATGATAAGGTTAAACGTTTGTTTAATAACATTCACATCCCTCTGTACTGATAAACGGATTTTAATCAAACTACGAGGTGTTAACTAATGAACTTTAGGCGTTTAAATGACTGTATTTTTGGTTTCTTTTTGTTCAAGAAGAAGAACGAGAAAAAAGATCACAGAACATAAAAGTCAAGACTTTTTTCTTGCTTTAGGAGCTCAGACGAAAGTATAAAGTTACGAATGAGAATATATTAAATTATGAACACGCCTGAGTTGCTTTTCGCATAGAAGATTCTATAACTAATCTGAAAATATTCGAATGTCTTTGTCAACATTCTTGACTACTCAGTAGTGACACGCGATAAACCCTGGATGACCAGAGACAATCTGTTTGTCCGCGTTTCTTCACGTGCTTTTCAAAAACTGTCGATTCACCGAAAACGGAGAGAGCAATCAAACAAACTATTAAACTAATAGATTGCATCAAAAAGGGTGCAAAAAATTACTGTCTTTAAAGTATATAAAAACTGTCTTTAAACGCTACCTGGGTTACTATTATGACCAGGTAAGGGCCTAAATTTAGCCAATTTACACAATCAAGAGCTTGATAACGTTTTAGCCCTGATTGAGCTTAAATATTACCACTTTTTTTTAATTTTTACCAATAATTTATTGATCAAAAACTTGAAAAAAAGGTTAATGGGATTCGAACGCTCCAAAGCGTCAGACCATCCCTTTACCCACTATGTTAAGTTTTCTTCTGTTGAAAAATCAATTTAAAGTAAATGCGCATAAAAAATGGTCATTTAGCCAAAATATTGTCAAAAAAATTCACAGAAAATTTTGGTGAACTCACAGCTATTAGATGCGACCGAGAAATCAGCACAACAAGAAATGAACGAGAGTTTGCAAACCAAGTTACACTCACACTTTGCAAAAAAAGCAGAAAACTTTTGAAAATTGTTTTAGGCCCTAGAATGCTTATGTTTGATACAGAATCCAACCGTCTTGCAATAAATCAATCTACACCTAGGAATTAAAGAGTATATGGTTAAAAAGTTCGAGTCTAGCATCAGCCAGAAAAAAGATATCAAACGGCAAAAGTCAACATTTGAACCACACAGATCTAACATAATTTGCTTATCTATTAAAAGTTTGGTTCATCAATCAATTCACATTTGCAGATTTTATCAATTTGTCGGGGCGTAAATCGACATGCGAACAAATAGATGTAAAAACAGCATATTAAATGGTAAATAAGCAAAAGAAATTTGCATTTGTCAGAAGGGTTTATCGAAGACATCAGTTTAGATTGTGAACGAATCTGTTAGAGCTTAGAATCTAGTGTAGGTGAAAAGATCTGGATTCTTGATAGCCAAATAATCAGCATTGTTACACTATTTTGACTGGGAACAATCTAATTGTGGTTATATAATAATTATTTCTCTTAAAAATACATAATCGGCTTTTCTGTTGAAAATTACTCACGATAAATGAATTACGATTTCGTCAAATAAATAAATATTAATATTATGATAAATAAGTGACTTTTAAAATTTGCTAGATCAATAAAATCAATTGAAGCAAATGATAACTGTCGATTCATAATTATTGTCATAACAATGAACTGAACAAATTCATTCAGATCATTTCATATAGAAAGTTGAAAGTCTATGTGAGATTATGCTGAAATTTGAAAGAGGAGAAAAGTCGATTTGAAACATTGAAAAAATGTTTCAGTTTCATTAATGATAAATGATGAACAGGGGAAAATTGAGTTACTTTTCATGATGAAATGATTTTCAACACATTTTGATGGATGAACTATTTCATTTTAACAAAATGATTTTTCATTATTTTGCATCGACAAAAGATAGTCAATACACTGTAAAGCATCATGGTGAAGCCGATGAAGGTGAACTGAATTTCTTTTTGATAATGAACTAAATTTGAGGCTGTAAAGATGTATACACATGTACATGGTCTTCACACCTAAAAAAGTCATTAATCAAGCAAAGTGATTTTAATCTGGTCAAAGTCATATCAGAACGAAATTGCAGACAAAATTCATTTTTCTTCTTCCTTCTAAAATGTTTGCCAAAATTGAAAACTGTGATTACTTTTTTTAGCTTTTGAAAAATTGATTAAATGACTAGAGCATTACTTTGAAAATTGAGCTCATGATAACCACCCAGATGGTAACAATTTAAAATGAGTGAAATGTATGTTTCAAGGTGACTTATGATATTCATGAGAGAAGTTTTTTATTCAAGATTTTCCATAACTGTAATTGAAAATTGCCTCTGACTTAATATACACGCTAAAATATTCGAGTCATTCCTTTCATAGAAAGTCGTGTTTTGTGTCACATATAGTTGAGTTGTGATTTGAGAGCAGTTTTATCAACGGGTAATATGGAATAGTAATATTTGAATTGACTTCAGTAAAATTTTATATATTAGGTTGGCCGAAACAAACGAGTACGTTTTATTTGTTTAATCAAATTTGATTTAATTGTCTTATGGAGATGAATATTCGTGGTTAGCATCTCACACCATTCATGCATTTTTTGCAATTAACAAAAATTGATTATCTCAATTAATTGCTGAGATATTTAAATTAAATTGGAAAATGGGAAAAATTTTTAGCTCCCATTGACTAACATTGATTCTAAAAAAATACAGTTTATGCATAGGGTCCCTTTGACCATTTTTCAAAATACAGCTCGTTTTTGATTTTTGTCTTTTTCCATTTTTTAATTAAATTTAAATATCTCAGCAATTAATTGAGATAATCAATTTTTGTTAATTGCAAAAAATGCATGAATGGTGTGAGATGCTAACCACGAATATTCATCTCCATAAGACAATTAAATCAAATTTGATTAAACAAATAAAACGTACTCGTTTGTTTCGGCCACCCTAATAAAATGAAATGCAAATAAAAAAAATTTCTATCCTTGCTTGAATGCATAGAAACTCGCAAGCTCTTTTGCTAAGGCACTGATTCAATTGTAATTCATTAATTGGAATGATTATTTCATTTAATTGAATATTGAATTAAAATTAGGCCAAAAGTTTGGACATTACGGTTATTCAGTTTTTTATCATTTTCACATTAATGCCCATGAGATTTTTTAATTTGAAACTTTGAATGTAAACAATTCATTGAAATAAACAGTAAACTAACAATATGAAGTGAAATTCAAATTGATTTTCGATACTTTAAGCTTAATACATCACCTGTTTGTACACATAAATGTAGAAAAACTGACCCAATCACACCTCACCATGCTAATTTTTCATTTTATTAAAGTTTTTGTCATTTATTTACAGCATTTTATCGATAATTAACAGAATATGACTATTCAAATAAAATCGATATGATTATTTTCATCATATCGAATGCCTCTGACTGTACAAATAACCAAGCAAGTAACTGATGCACAATTTAAAGGTTAAAGAGCAAAAATTATTTGCACATCACCATCTTTGAATGATTAATTGTTAGACAAATAGAGATATTCAGGAATAACTAATAGTTTAACTAGACTAATTATGCTATTTTTTTATTTCCTCTATTGATATTAGGTCTGATGACGGCGCGAGGAGAGGAAATACGTCAAAGAGCCATTCAAGCTATTCAAGTTTACACTTCCCAAGAAGATGTCTCATCTAGAAATAATAAGGTCAAACGTTTGTTTATTCACATTCACTTCACTATTGAAATTTACTGTTTAATGAATTCATGATAAAAATTGAATCCAATAAAGTGAAAAACGATGACGTTTGCATTGGTCTTTGTCATTTCGATCAAAACACATCGTTACATACTGAATACATGCGAGTGGAAAGACTGTCCCTTCACAATCCATCCCGCAAACTGTAATTTCAGGTGATTTGCTGCTTCTTTAATCAAAATTCCTTGAGTTAGTCACATCCATCCTGTGACAAAAACTATCTGCTAACTATTATAAACAGACAAATCTGTACAAAATTTTTCTCAATCAACAACTTTCTTCAAGCAACAGACCAAACCTGAGTTTCATCCAAGCAGTTTGACACCCGTTTTAGCAAGCAAACAAAAAGTATTGAACTGCAAAAATGAAATGAAATTAGATTATCAGATTGCGCATCAGCCCATAATAAAGTGATTATGATGATACAGCGGTCAAAGTTTTGCTAATAAAAAGCTTATCATTTCTCAATTGAAAACTGTCAATCTGTTGTCATGTAAAGGGATTAATATGATAAGAAGCATGATTATCGTTAGCATAAACGAAAATTAAATTTCCTGAATTTTGTTCATCATTAAGTGAAAAGGATAAAATGTTTAATCAGATGACTATTAGCAAGTTAACTTTTTATTTCTGCCATTTGTGACTAATGGTAATTCAATCAGGGTAATTATGAATTATCATTATTAACATTATCATCATCATTTAAAAACATCAACTTAATCGTGAATATCATTAAAATGATGATATGCAAATGAAATGAAATTGATGAAATATTGATAAATGCAAGAAAAGAGCAACAACAAGAAAAAAAAGTTAAATGATGTTGAGTAAAAATAAAGAGACGTTCTGATGATGATGATAATTGTAAATTATAGCTTTTATTGCATTATCAGAATAACGAGAAGTATTAAAAAAAATGGTAAAGAAAAGGGTTAACCAGGTGAGCATAAAAATTTTAATGAGATTACAATTTAATGATATTCATAATGGTAATCGCCTTATTTCACCAGTTAATGTGAAACATGTTCAATAAGCAACATCATTTAGTGGTGATTATGATCATAGAAACATCATCTAGTCCAAACGATTATTGAATTATAAATTTGTATTCTGCCCAAGGAATCAAGAAAGTTGATGTTAATTATGGTAATGACGATTGTCACCCAAGTCATGCAAAACATTTACTACAAGACCAATGATTAACATCCAGTCTGGTTGCATGATACTCGATGAATATTTACACCAACACTGGTTACAGTTTTTTCTTCTTCTTTTCAGGTAAATTGAAATATTCTTGGGTGGTTAACAGGTTTAATTTTGTGCTATACATTAACAGGTTAATCACTTTTATTTCAATTACATTTAATCAATTAGCAATGAACACAATTAAAATGTTATCTTTCTCTCTCTCTTTAGTGTTGGGCTTCATGTTGATCTTCATGTTAACCTTCATGTTATTTATAATGCTTCAATTGAGGTTGATTCATTTCATATACAGTTTACTATTGTAATGTTTCTTTATTCATTAACTCTTATCTGAACCAATCTAAATGAACTTTTCAAACATTTTTCTTTTCTTATTATTCTTTCTTTAATGATTGTTTGTCAACTTTTTCAACCATTCCAATTGTGTTAAATTGTTGATAATGAAAACAATTAAATGTCAATTGTACATGCATGTTGTGTCAGTCAAACATTTGACATTACCTTAATTATCAAAAAATTAACAATTTTCCTTCTTCTTTCCTTTAATTGTAATGTAGGACACTTCAGCTAATGCTGAGCTTCCAGAGGTTTGCTGAATACTGCTTTTGGATCATCATTGTAACAAGATGTAACAGAAACTTTGTTTGATCAGTAGTTGACTGGCCTTTAAGATATTAATAGTTTACTTTTTGAGACATTGATTACTGCTACACACTTTTTCCATACAGTGACAATTTTGACCATTTCCGTCATGTAATCTGATTCCTTGAAGTTTGAGAGCCTTCGACTGTTGTTTTATCCTAAAAAGTCGACACAAAACAAGTGGCTAAGTGCACAACTCTAAAAATAAGATCAGATTACTAAGTGCTTGATGCGGCAAATAATTCTGATGTTTTATTCAGGATTACTCCGGTCTACTCTATCTAAAGATTTTCAGTTCTACCTTCGTCAAATTTCTTCGTTAGTTACTTAAAATAAACATGAATTAAAAAGCAACAAGTCAACTGATAAATATCGGTGAATCAAGTAAGCCGAGTTTCGTGTCCAACATCAAAATGACGAGCAGCAATAGGATATGATTTACAAAAACGCAGGATTTTCCACTTGTCAGAGATGCAGAGAAATGATCCAAGAACAGAAGAAGCTAGCACCATATTTTTCGGTGTCCCTGTGCTAATACAAGTTTTTTATCAAATATGTAAACCAAAAGGTTCAAAATTTTAGGTTTCGAGTTGGTTTATCTTCTAATATTGAGTCATTTTGTAACAGATACTTTGATGGCTAGATTTGCTTCTGAGGGGTTTGTAGGTTTAAGGTTTTAAACCTTTGATTTTTTATCAGGAGATTTTGCATTGTTTATTGTGACAAGAAATTGAAAATTCTTGAACTATTAGGTTGTTCGGAAAGTTTTGATACCTCAAAATTTCTCAATTCCAATTGATTAATAAATTATTAGAATTTATTTGATTTCTTTTGATTTTCATACTATTAACTAATTGGTCTTTTAGCTTTAATTTGATTATATTTTCGCCATTGAGAATAACAATTAACATAACTTTATTCGAATTTAATCGAATCATCATTTTTTTATATTTTCAACAATCAAATTCAAATAGTAAATTTTTTTAGTTAAAATTCAAAAATTTCAATAAAATACACATCAATCGAAAGCCTGAAATCTAGCTGATTATTGAACAAAAAATTAAATTTTCAATCATTACCATCATTTAATTACTCAAAAAAAATCAAAATGCCATTTAACATTAAATTTCCATAGAGATGAATTTTTGACAATTTTTCAAAATTTCAATTGTAAATTTCCATAGAAAATTGTCAAAAATTGTTCTTTTTGGATTGATTATTGTTTAATTTTTTCAATTAAGATGATGATTAAAACATGAATTTTTCTCCGATAAATTATTTTGATTTCTGCCTTTCGATCGATGTTAATTTATTTTCGAAACATGTTCTTCTAACAATTAAAATAATTGATTAAATTGAATTGTTGAAAAATGCCAAAAAATGATGGTTAAATTAAATTGTTATTTAAGTGAGTTAATTTATATTTTTGATAGCGAAAAAGAGTGCAAATCAAAGCTAAGATCGCAATTAATCATTAGTATGAAAATTGAAACAATAAAGTTAATTATTAAAATTTAATCATCATTTGAAATCAAAAAATTTCCGAAAGTATCAAAACTTTCCGAACAACCTAATATATTGAGATTGAACAAGATATTGGTTGATCAGATAACGAAGGAAACAATTGTTTTCATTTTTCTCATTCTACCCTTGACACTCGCATTTGTCTCAATCGTTCACTAGATGGCGATCCTTAGACATTGAAAAAAGTCATTCATTCATTTACTTGTTCAACTAATTGTTTTCCTAATCACAACAATCAACTAAACCAGCAAAAAAAGCAATTATCTTTTAATAAGTAATATGCTTTACGGAAGCAAAGGGCTGCAAGATTAATGTTGCTTGATTCACCAAGAAAAACAATCATTAACCAAAAAAGTAAAGGCGCTTTCTTTACTCAACTTGATTAACATTATCACCTTAGCACTTATTATTATCATTATTTGTATTTAAGGGCATAGGTCACCATTAATTGTATACAATCAACTTGTTATTCAATTAAATCTAATCATGTTTAATGGTTACATAATTGCAAATAATGATGATAAAATGATAATTCAAGAAAGGATAAAAATCATTAGCAAAAGTGGAAGCAAAAATAGTTGAACAAAGATTACTCGGCTCACGTTATTCAGGATAAAAGAGACGCAATTTTGGGTTGAATACAATTTTGACAAAGCAATGGGCAAGAAATGAGTCAAAAAAACCAACTCTAATTATTATTGATGCCCAAAAATGTACAGCAAAAGAAAATTCAAAGTCAAGACTAAAACTAGAAAAAAAGTTGAATAATTACATTAATCAGAATGGAATCCATCTCAACACCATAAAAAGCGGTTGAAATGATGTTGAGCCATTTTGAGATGAAATTATTGAGCAGAAAAAGTTTCAAGGTTTCAAGGTGCCGAAGCTAGAGAAAAGGTAAGAAAGCAAAATGTTGCCTTATAATTAGTCTGCTAATGATTCAGTTGAAAATTGATTCAAATGAAGTTGAACTGTTTTTTCAATAAATTAATAAATCCCGACAACAGTTCATCACTCAACCAGATTAGCTCGTTTAATAATGAATTTTTACTTGAAACATGAGCAAATAATGATAGCCTAAGAGATATAAAATGATAAGTAAACAGGCAAAGTAGCGCAATAAGACAGAAATGGATGGTCAGAAAAGCTGATCAATTGAAGTGGAACACAAAATGAGCCTAGTTTTTGGGCATTTTTCATTTCAATATTTTTCTTTATTCATTAAAAGAAATTTATCATTTTTCTCAATTCTTTTCAGACAAAAAATGAACCTTCTTGTTTGGGTGCTTCCAACATTACCTCAAACCTTTTTTGTTTATCAAGAGGCCGCAGTGTGCTGATTTGATTATAATTATACTGACCAAAAATGTATAATAATTGTTAATGGAAAAGGTTTACACAGGTAAAGTTGTTGGAAAAGCAACGAGAAAAGGTTCATCACTTGATGGCGTTTCACTGATTACCATTGACTTTATTTTCACGCAAAAATGAAATTCATCTGAAGAAGAATAATTTGTCTTTTTTTCAAAGAAAAACTTTTTTGCTCTCTTTTCCATTTGAAAATAGTTTTTGCTTTTGCAACATTTGGTTACTTTGACTTTTCAATTGGCTCGTCTTTTCACCTCTTTTGGTCACTTTCCCATATTATAATATTATTATTTGTTCAATGGTTGATTCATGATTGGATGTTTACCTCTTTACAAACTCCACCTCAAGAAGGAGTAAAATAACATTTGAAAAGGTAATGTTCATACTGCTCATGTAGGTGCGCTGTTATTGTGCAAAAGCAACATGAAAAGTAATCAATTCTTGTATTCAAGTTTCCCTTATAGGTGGAATAGGTTTGTTTACAGGAAAAACTTTTTTTTCTTCATGTAAACAATTTTTTCGTTTATTTACATTTCAAGGTAAACTCATTACTATCCAGTTTGAGTATTTCAAGTATAATGAGGAAGTTCAAGTGTTTTTATACTTGTAGTGCTTTTCATTGTTTACCTGAGTAGTTGAAGTTTCCAAATGTGTGTGACATTGATTTTTCAATTCAACTTTTTTTCGCTTTTTTCGTTGCATTCATTTTTGTACAAACTTGTTGGTTTATCCAATGATTGACCAATTCAATGACTTACCTTGGTAAACCTGATTGAAGTCTGACAATAATGTTTAGTTTTGATCATTGGTTATGCTTGATATGCTTTGATGTTTTCAATTAATAAATCACTTTTCGGTTAACAATATGTTGAGACGGCAAATATTGGTGGATTTGATAATTAGACGGGGTTTGTGTTTGAACGGTAAAATGCTATCTCTTGGTGGTAAAACCTGAGGCTAATTTGTTAATTAGATGAAAAATTGAATTTGCACAGTTTCTTGTTCATATGCGCATAAATTGGTGAAACTAATAAATTGTAATCAGCTCTTTTGGGTGAAGTTTAGGGTGAATATCAAGATTGGAAAATTGATTCTTTTCAACTTTTGAATTTATTTGAATTTACTTTGAATCCATCCTCAAATTAGTGGGATTATCACAATTTTCGTGATTTCATTATTGAAAGGTAATTAAAATTGTTACATTCAAAGCAAAAAACAGCAAACAATATTTCCCTTTACAATCGTCTTTGGCCTTAAAACAGAGCTTAACAGAGTCGTTAACATTAGTTGAAGTCTTGCAAAACTTCCCTAATGAAGTCAACTGTTAGAACCTTTAACATTGTCCATGTTGTCATGAATTTGCTGAATTTTCTTTTTCCTGTCAAAAAATTGAAAAAAATTGAGTTTTCTTGGAAAATAAAATGAACTTTTTGATCCAAAAACTAGCATCAGAGCAAGTTGTAAAATCCAAAGAGAAGGACTTTTTCCTCTAAAGCTTTGACTAAATTTCTCGCAGAAAATGCCTATGGACTTTAGAACTTTCAAGGTAAATTCGGACTGTTCAGAAGCCGATTATTTCAAGGGTTTTTATTACAAATTTTCGCTGTAAAAAGTATTTGACGCTAAATCGAGTCTTCAAGATTCATTAAATTGTATTAAAAAGCTAGTTTTGTTTCAACTTTTGTCTGTGCCTGGGAAGTAATGGAAGCTCGTGAGAACAAAAATTAATTGTTTCAACCATTTGAAAACTAAGGTTCACCATGGATTTAATTTCTTGCTCATCACAGTTTCCATTATATCTCCTTTCAATTATCAGTCTTTTGTTTTATTGTGCATTGTTATACAAATATTTTCATTTTGCTAATAATATTTCATGAACCTTTAACAAAGACTGAAATAAAAGTTGATGCTGATGAAGTAACAAAACAATTATAAACTCATAACTGTCCAAGTAATATTTCAATATTCATTTCGTTCCCTCGTTCATTAGATAACTTTACCTAATTGATCAAGTTTAATAGAAGCCCAAAAGTTTTGGTTCATTTTCAACGACAACGATCAACTTTACATTTGATAAAATCGTATATCAATTTACTTTTATCAATCTATTGTGATCTTCATCGAGTTACACTTGAACGTTATCCAGTTATTGGATTCACATTCTGAAACAATTAAATGAACAAAAATTTCTCATGATGAATGACTTTAATGGTGACAATGAAAAAGCAAAACAAAAAGGTAACTCAATCAATCAAATGTTATACACATTTGAGTCAATTGAATGTAACCGTAAATGAGAATGGAAATAAAACTTTTATTGACTGAGTTTGATTCAATTTGATGAGTTTATTAGAATCAATGAACATCATTTTATTGATTGCTTTTTAATTTTTTTTTCTTGCTCTTCTCTTCTGTCCATTTCATCGTTTCATGTCTTTAAGGATGAGTTTTGGTACTTCTGTGGTTACGATTGTAATTAAGTTTTTTGTTGTTTTTCTTTTTCTGATCGACAAAACTAATTAAGCTGAAACACACACGCACAGTTTTAATGTTGTAACCAAACTAAGGTAAAGATTTCAAGGTGTGTACACTTTTGCCAAAATAACAACACATTTCCTTGGAGCACAATTTTCACTTTACATTCAGATTTCATTTAATGTTCTCCTTTTTGATTGAAACATAGTTAAGGATAATCTGATTGAATCACTTCACTTTATTGATATATTTCAATGTGAGGCTATTATAGAAAGAGTTTATTGTTCAAATTGAAATTAATGAGTTCATTTAAAATGAAAAGTCAAGTGATTAAATGATTTTTGGGTGTGAGCCATTTGACCAACAGAAGACAGTAAACAGTCAAGTATCAAGTTACCGAGAAAAATAACGTTTCAAATGATTTTCTAATATCATTATGTGAAACATGATAACGAACGGACGAGAATCTCAAGCATGATATAGTTACTACAGTTTCAGACAAGAACGGTGCATTCAAGGCAGGAAAATAGTGAAATCGATGAAATAATTCAATACTAATGAATCGATCAAACTTGCAAGACTAATATTTTCACTAAAATGTTCAATTTTGCAGCGTTTTTGCAAGAAGACCTTTCATTACAGAAACGAGCAAGAATTTGGAAAATCTTGAAGTCTTTGAAATCAACATGAATCCATGTTGGAGCTAGAATAAAGTATTTCCGGATTATCCGACTGCTGATGCTTCAACGAAACACAAACTTATTTTGCCGCCAATTTTAGATATTTTAATGTAAATCTTTTCTTTCTAATTTTGGACTTCAATAAAAGACTGAATCTCAGATAAAATTATTTGAAGAGATTTCACAATATTTTTTTCGAAATTAGAATAAATTTTGATTTTATTTGAATTTTATCAAGCTCAATCTTGAAATCATTGAATTTGAATAAATAATTTTGCAATAAAATGTCATTTCTGGCTGTAAAACGGGCAGAAAAATTGAGCATTCAAGATTTTCCAGTTTAAGTTGTCATAAATTTCTGAAGTGCTATTATGTTGAATACTTAAAAATGGCAAAACTTTGAAAATTGTCAACAATTATTCGAACATGAAAACAACTTTTTCAACTTGTTTACCCATTGAAGTCAAAAGTCGCTGAAAAAAGTTTGAAACTCATTTGCAGCTGTTGAAGAGCCACTAAGAGCGTAATTATTAATTAGTTTTAAGGAGTGAAAGATGAAAATTCATTGGTAATTATGATGATATATTGATTCAACCTTGATTTTCTTGTTCAATTTTCGGCGATGTTGAGTTATTAAAGGTGATAAAATTGAGATTTGATGATGATTAAGATGAAGATGATGAACAAGCAAAAAGAAGAAAAAAGGTGTTTACATGATTTTTCACTGTAAAGTAATGAACAAACATTTTATATTGAGACATTTATTATCTTTCCATTCTTACGATCAACTTAAGAGCACAATTAAAAGACAATTAGTTCCGTTATCTGGTTAGAATACTTTATCACAATAAATTATTCTTATTGGCTTATCATGATAACATTATCGTTATTATTAATGTTCAGGGAGTGTTTATTGAGAACTTTATGGAGATAAACAACTACAGAGAACATGAAAGAAGAAGAAAGAAAATTCCATAATTTGAACTAATTACCTTTATCATTATTCAGAATTTTCACAATCTTTAAACTTCATTTGCATTCAATAGTCTTATTTATTGATTTCAGGTTTACTTCAATCAATGTACGCCCAGTAGTTTACATAAATTCAGTGTTCAATGTTTGACAATTTTTTCTCATATTTTGATATGAAATGTTTTTTGGAAAGGTTTACATTTTTTTCCTAATCAATTTTTTGATTTAAGAGTGGATATAAGAGTTTGATAAGTTTGATAGAAGCTGAAATTTTATCGTTTGTAATTAAGTGGGCAGAGGTACACACACCCGATTTGATTACTATTTCAATGAGTTCTAATCATTTTGATAGTTTGGTAATAAGAAAGCTTGAACGGTGTCATGATCTGAAACTGATGCAGTATAAAAAGATTAAATATGAAATTGAAAAAAAAGTTTTGTTAGAGAAAGATGAGGAACTACTTGAGGTCAAGATTTTTTTCTCATATTCACTAGTCAACCAATTTCTAGACATTTTCACCTTTATCTTATTAATATCAGGGAAATGTCATCATTAAGTTTTTCCCAATTATTTTTGATTTGATCGCTAATAATGATGTAATTATTGGACTGATTATTAATATTTCCTATTTTGCAATGTAATTGAAAAGTTGTTATCGATAGGAAATCAGATCAAGTCATTAGAGTCATCTTTGTAAGTCGATAAGGTTAAAGTTTTTAATCATTTTCATGTCTCAATAATACAAAGTAACCCGATGAAAATTATTGGACTCTTGAGTCAGCAGCTTTTGGATAAGTTAGTTTGGGTTAGGTTGGGTTAGGTTAGATTGACATTGTGAGTCAAAGAAGTTGACTTTGAAAATGAAAAGCTATAGTCTTGAAGTAGACTTGAGTCATCGCATTGACCGATGATTCAAGCTTTATCACTTCACAATGTGAAATTTTTTAACTTCAACTCAACTTGTAGTCTTTACAAATAGGTTACATTTAGTACATTAACTTGCTATCACCTTATTAAACTCAATGATGGTGATGAACTTTTAATATTAATGGCTTGAAGAATGACGGGATTTTGATTTCTTGTTACCGATTTGTCCTGTCTGTATCTTTTTCCTTTGATAATTGGCTGATTAGTGTGAGAATCATTGAAAATGGACAATCATTTAGATTGGAGAGCATGTGAAAACATGAGAACGCATTAATTAAAGGCTAAAAAACTAAAAATCAATCAGTTTTTACTCCTCTTCTTTTTTTGCTCATCAGATGTTTTTCCTTGGTTTAAAGGTTGATACTTTTTCAATAATGATGGGAATGATTAAATGTCTTTGTGATCAATGATGCTTTACAAGCCATTTAAATGGTTAAATAGTTTGATTGATAATTATCAAGAAGCATGTTTGTGAACACACAAAAAAGCGTAAAAAAGAAGCAACAATATAAAAAAAATGTTCGAGATGACATTTCATCTGTTCTTTTTTTGACTTTGTTTCCGTGTTAACCTTATTAAGAACACGAATTTAAATTGAATGATGATAATAAAAGAAGAGAGCAGAATAATAACAATAATGATGTTAATGATGAAGATGATAATGTAATTTCCATTATTTTTTTACTGCCAACTGCTCAATACAGAAGCTGTACTTAATCAGATGAGGAGAGAGAGAAAAGCAAACTGTTTATAATTTACCTTAAAGGTAAATAAGGTTCGACAAGAAAGCCTGAAACAAAAAAAGTAACAGAAAGAAAAAGACAGAACAAAATGAAAATAAAAACCACATAAGAATTGTGCTGATGAGCTATGGTAAAACGTGACTAATTAACGGCCCGTAACTGGCTTACTATTCAGGTAACCATTGATATGGTCAAGCTGAGCTTGAGGTGATGTTTGTTGTGGAGGCTTGAAAATGATAAAAGATGAAAGAAAAAGAAGAAAAAAGATTTTGACTTTTGCATTTTACTTCTGCTGGTCAAAAGCTACTGGTATTCCAGGTAACATTTAGAGATGCAATTAACGCGATTAACGCGTGACAATGGCGCAGTGACAAATGTATTTGTCCAAAATGAAAATGCATACAAATGTATGGAGCAGTAGCAAGGCGAGTAGTAAAGGTTAACCCAAAGATGCTACCAAATAGGATCAGAAAACAGTGTCACGTTTGCGTCTAGTATTGGTCAATGTTTTTACCTTTATCTGCTTTTGTCCATTTTACTATTACTTTTAATGCTCAGTCTTAATTAACAGACGGATCATTATCATGCTATTATATGATGTCGGTGATGATTAAATAGTAAATTGCAATTGTTTAAAACAAAGGTGAAGATAGAAAAAAAAGAATTGAGGTGAAATTAAGAAACGGAAATGGAATCAACTTTTGACCTGAGATAAAAGTTTAAACTATGAGGATTACATGAATGAAGAATGGCCAAGGATGAGACAAGGTAATTGGCTAGGTAAAGATGTTTAAGTGAGTGTACAGAGAGGCTGAGATTAGGATGATGATTATCAAGGGTTCATCGTTAATTGTCAATCAGATAAAGAAAAATGAATGAAAATGGATGAAGAAATGAAGAAAAAAAGGTAAAATTGGATTTTCCAGGCAAATGAATCAATAAGATAATTGTGATGAAAAGGAAAGAAGAGATGAAATTCATCTCTCATCCAATGATGATGATGATAATGATGATTAAATTTAAGATAATTTGCTTAATCTTTTGCATTGGTTTAGGTAATGACGAGCAAAGGAAAAGAGGCAAAGCAAGAAGTAGAGATTGACCGAGGAAGGTTAACCTTGTCGGTTGAGTGTGAGACTCAAGTTGGACCTCATTGAACCCAATCGGCCAAGGTTATTAAATTGATTAAAAGTGTATTAACGATGATGATTATTACGATCATCATTTCCATATCAATCAAAGTCTAGCATTTGGCTTCTTATTTATGCCAATTAGGGTAAAATAAAATTATGATTAAACAGATTATCATGTGATAGTTGACAGTTGATAGATAATTGAACAGATTGAACATGATAAAATTCATCTTGATTTACCTTTCAATATTCTTATTCAAGTGATAATTTGAATAGATTTAAAAGCTACTTTAAAAAGGTAAAAACTCATCACCAAAGACTATTAGTTAAATAACCCAAAAAAATGAGATAATCAATTGTAAATTAACCTTTTCTCCTTGTTCAATCATGTAATGACTTTAATCTGAAATGCTTTTCACTTTATTTACTATTTACCATTCGACTACTCATCAACTATTAATCAGATTGTTATCATATTTTCCCTTGAACAATTCTTCATAATCAGCGATTAAACATGATTGAAATTAAGGAAATTAACTTAATAACTGTTATCAAATTGATTGAAGCTTTTTGTGTCCACTTTTTGTTCATTATTTATTCATTAATCATGAACGATTTTAGCAAAAATCTATTTTTAAAGTAAAAAATAAAATTGAATTTCAATGAATTTGTAGGTTGAAAAGTCAATAATTGATTGGAAACAATTCATTTAGCTGAATGAAAAAAGTTTTCCAATGAAACTGAAAAGGAGAAGAAAAATGAAGATTAAAAAAAGTTTGTGTGACTCTGTTCATTGAGATCAATTGAGCAAAGCAGAGATTAAACAGATTAATTAAATTGTTGGCAATTTAAAGCAATTGATTAAACCTATTTAAGAATCATCATTTATCTCTGAGTTTTCATTTGCTTCTCATTTCTCAAGCGCAAAGTAAATGATTTCAATTTTGTTCAATCAAATTGACATTCAAATTGATCAAGTTGAAGTTTGGATAAAAAGGTCAATCTGAAACAACTCAGAAGATGAAAGATTGATTAGACGATTAGACTAGGACCAAGATCAATGGATCATTCAATGATGAGAAAGTAAAATGTTGTTTAACCTTGTCACAAGTTTCAATTGATTAGTGTTAAGTTAAGTGTAAATCTCAAGGTACAACAATTTAATCCGTAGCTACAATTAAGAAGAAGAAGAAGAAAAAGTTAATCTTGCAAAAGTGAAACAAGTTAATTCCTTTGGCTATTTACTTCTCATTTCATCTTAATCAAACTCATCAAACGTTCCAAATGAATTTCCAATAAGTTTCCATTGCAAGAAAGAATCCAAACTTGATTCAATTCCAAAGTGTTCATTAATTGTTCATATCAGATTGAAAATTGTTGAACAGCACTTAAAGTTTGCTGAAAATGGCGAAAAGAAGAAGCAAAAAAGCTGAAAGTCAATTTGTCATCGAAAGAATCAATTAATCATTTCAACTGTTTATAATTAAAGAGTAATTCAAGTTTAAATTTGGTTGCTTATTGGGTCATGAATTTACAAATTGCTCATGTTTTCATGTTTCAAACTAATAATGCAAAAATGTGCCAATATTTTGACATTTTTTTTCGTTGCAAAGCATTTCTCTTATGAAACATTTCGCCATGCAACTTCACTTTTTTTCCAACTCTAAGTAGGTTCACTTTGATTGATTGATTAATTGTCAAATTGTTGGTTGTTAATCACACCAATACCTTTGAGCAGCACCTTTACATCACTTGCTTGAGATATTGTCAAGATTAAACTGCTTCTCTTTATTGCTTATCGATCAATTGAATCATTTGAATCACCAGATTATTGCATTTTCAATTACTTCAACTTTTTTTACTTGTTTTTCGCTTCTTCTCATGTTTATCGAGAAACGATTGCACGAACAGTTTATTATGATAAATATAAATTCCTTAATCAGATAAGAAGATCAACTGGATGAAGGAGTGACATTTACAAAAGCATTTGATAACTTGTTTACTTGTTGGTATAGCCGCAGCAAACAAGTGATCAAATCACGATTTACAATGACATTAATCATAACATTAGCAAATTAATCTTCACAATTGCAAAGTTAGCTAAACATTTTAGTCTCACATTAGCGTTTAAATGTGCTATCCAGTGCAATTACAACTCTCGTGATGTGCGTTTTGTCGTTAGTTGAACACACAACTTTGAGGTTGTATTTTTAGTCATCATAGCGGCAATTATGTTTCTTGTCTCAATGATAATGCAAGAATGGCCCAATGATGTTGGTTCAATTGAACTTTGAATTAATCAGATTAACTCGTTTGGAAACAATTTTTTCGTTGAGTTACTTGAATTTGTATGCGATCATGTAATGCAATTATTGGAACAAGTTTTTCCAACCAAATTCAGTTATCGTCATCAATCCATTCATTTGATTCAGGTAAGCTACTATTGCATTTGATTGTTCAATTGTCACGAATCAATTCAATTTCCCTTATCGATTTCACTTAATAAACCATTAAAATGCTATCAATATGAAAATCAAATTGTTTACTACAAAATGGAATAAAGAAGGACGATTAATAGTCGATTAGTTGACGAAATTGCTGCTAATCGAGTTTCCCGTTCATGACAATTTGTGGTAAACTTGAGTCCAAGAAAGAAGAGGAAAAGTTCATTTTTTGTATTTTCTGAACAATAAATGATTAACCAGTCAATTATTGGATGTTTTGCATCATTACTGGCTTTGGAATAGCTGTAATGTTTCGAATCCAAAATGACTGAATCTGTTTGATTCTCACAAGGTTTCTTTTTCAATCTTATTCGATTGTCATGAATGGAATGAATCTGATAAACAAGTGTTTTTTGCCGTTTTTCACTTTACCACATTACAAATGAAAGCATCGTTTCTGTCGGCTCATTTCATGATAATGATTGGAAGGTGGAAAAAAGAGAAAAGTTAAAGATGATTATCTCAATGACAATTTGGTTGACATTGTGATAGACAAGTAATAAGAGCAATGAAGAAAAAAAGTGGATAAATAAAGACGATAACCACAATGACCACAGTATTATTATCAACGGTTTACGGATCCTTGGCCTTAAAATGTCAGAAGACAAGTGTTTGTAAAAAAAAGGTAACAATGAAGCTGATTGTTTTTGCATCAACACTGAATGTGATTCAAAGCAAGACCACAAATCCTAGATAACCATCACACACACAAACAATAAATGAGTCTGTATAATGTAAGTAAATAACAATAACAATGATAATGATAAGCTCACAATCAACCGTATTAATACATAATACTATAAAATGGTGAAGAGAAGGAAAAAAAATTGAAAAAAAGAAGCAAAAAAATGGTCAACAAAAATTTTTCCCACAATGATAACAGGTTAAAATAGCGATCAACAGCAACTGATGAGCTGAACAGAGAGTAAAGTAGCCAAAAAAACTTTGAATCTGCGGTTATTTGGGCCTTTTCTGAGCATAAAAAGTGCACAGGGCCAAAGTAGAGAGAAAAGGTGAAATCAAACATTTCACCAAAAACCATCAAAAGAAGAGTCAGAAAAAAAACTGAGCAACATTGACAAGTGAGTTGAAAAAATGGTGGGAGGTGATAAGAATGGTAATGGTAATGATGATGATGATGGTGATTATGGTGATGGTGATGATAAATAGGCATAAGAATGGTAATCAAATGACAACAGTTTAAGACTTCGCTTGGTTACCTAACCATAAACCACGAAAACAACGAGCTTTAAGGGGATGACAAGAGAGTAGTTGTGTGTGTGTCTAGTGAAAGAAACCACTTGTTAAGAGGCTTTACTTTGTGGGTTGATGTTGACTGACAGTGTGTAGACAGTGCCACTTGGCTTTACTCAACATTGAAACACTGAATGTGGCTTGTTATTGCAAACCTCTACTTTAGTCGTTGATCTTTTTTTTGTCTTTGCCCGGGACATGAAATCAGAGTCCATAAGAAAGTTGATTGTAACTCGCTTGGTTGAACTCGTCAAGAAAGAGTCAAACAAACGGGACAAATGTCAATGTTGATCGTAACAAGACACAATGATGATGAGTCTTGTTAGACAATGTGATGTCCACTTGTCACCACAACATTGATCATAAACAATAGACACTCGTAAAAACACGCTTACAACTCTAATTGGTCTGTTTTTTATCATTAAGACCAATTTCATGTTCATGGTTTTTCTTTCTTTCACTTTTTTCGCTCAAAGTAGCATGAAAGAGTTCTGTCGTTTTACGTTTAAAATGTTGGTTAAATATTGTAGCCAACAAATTGAGTTTAATCAAAAAATGAAATAACACGACTGTGACTGAATATTTGATTTCAACGATTTCAGTCACAAGTCCAAGTCAGCTTTTGGTTCAAACAAACAGAAGACCAAAATAAATATTTTTGTTTATTTGAAGGTTTAATAATAAGCTTTAAATTGCTCGAGATCGTTCGAAAATTCATAATTTTGGAAATTCGTAAGCACTTCGATTTTGAGAAAAATATGAATTCCTTTATTTGATTGAATAGACTAGAACTACTCGAAAGAATGTCTTTTTAAATATCATTGCAAATCGCATTTGATGATGTTTTATTAATGATCATGAAATTATCCTCTATGAATAGATCGATTGTCTTTTATCAATTTTTGTCTCAATAATAATGCAAAATAATTCAATGATAACTTTTGAATGAGCAAGGCTAAACATGTTTACTGGCTAAACCTTTTGTTTAGTTTATATACAGAATCAGAATGAAAAAAACTTCATCAAAGCAACCGGCATTGTCTTGATTTGTTCCAAGTCTTATCAATGTTTCCATCACAATAATCATGCAAAATAACGATTAAATAGGCTTTCACATTGAATTAAAGGTTGAGAATGTAAAGAAATTTCAATTTAATCTGATGATGAAATTTATCCTAATTTTTGTCTTTTATTTTCCTTTGAATGAAAAATGCGATTTTCTTGTTCCAATCAATCAATCAAAAGTAAAAGCCAACAGCCAAAAACAGCCTCAACAAGCAAATAAAACTGTAGGTTGACTCATATTATTTATAATCATAATTATCATAATAATCATAATATTGCTTATCATCATCATCAGATTATCTACTGATATCAACGCCTACATTCAAAGTGTCACTAATGTGCGTTAACAAGTTTTCATTCAAGTTTCCAATTTAAGGTTAGTCAATGATCAATAAAGTTACTAGAAGCGAAATGAAAAATTGATTAAACGCAATTTGAGAGGGAAAATGTGCAAAGTCAAGGATTGTATAATACGGCAAAAGATTTGCAAGAAACTGAAAAGTTGTGCAAAAAAGCAAATTCAATAATTCGATAATTTAAGCAAATTCATGGTCACTTTGATATTGTCCATTTATAAATGTAATTACATGTGATTAAAAGTGACCAAGGGAAAGGTAAGTAAAAATAAGAAGCGAGAAAATACAAGAGTAAAGAATGAAACTCATGAGACTTTTACCTGCGGGAAAAAGGCGGGTTACCGTTCAAAGTAAAGATAAATGTTGAGTTGATGGTTAATTTGTTAATTATTTACTACTCATTATGGGATTAAAACAGAGAGAAAAGGACAAAACAAGAAAAGTCCAAAAAAAACGAAAGGTACAAGCTACTAATTCGCCCTAATTATTACAGAATCTGCGTGAGTGAACAAATCGCACCGGATGCTGGTTATCAGTTAATCATTATTAAAACTAATAATGAATTGCCTTTGAATTCACAGAGAGAAATGAAGGTTAAATTGTTATAATAAAGTGAGAAAAGTTTGAAAATAATTGAATAGCAAAGGCAAGAAAAGGTAGAAAAATCAATGAACCATACAAAACGTTGCAACGAAAGCAACGAAATTTTGTTTATCTTTAAATTAGTAAAGACAAAGATTTATATAATAGAGATGAAATTGCCTTTGGTTTTGGTTACCTTTTTTTAACGATAAAATGAGCAAACTGAATGATGATGCCCTCAAGGTACAAGTTCATTTCCTGATTAACCGGAAATGAGGTTTAATTTTGTTGTGTTAAGATGGCTAATAGCATGGTTTGCTCATAAATTTGAATCTCTTTATTCGTCCAAAGACAGTTTTGCTAACTTTGTTTTTTTGTGTGTCCCTTCTTCTTCTTCTTTTTCATCCCATAGATGAACCTTTCTCACTTGATGAGAGCAATGATAATGATAAAGGTGAAATTAAGCACGAAAATGGATCAATGAAGGATACCCAGCACTGACCAGATAAGATGCAAGTCAAGAATTTGGCATTTTTATTTTTTCTCTTTTTTTCTTGACTCTTCTTCGCCTTGCATTTCGTTGCTATTAGTTTTTTGTGCAAACTTAATATTATCATTATTATTATACAAACATGGGCAATGTTAAGTTTAGATAAAGTGAAATATAAAAAAAAAGTTGACGATACGCTTCGTCGATTTTAATGCCTAAGGTCATAAATGATTTTGTTTTCCCATGAATACGAGTCTTCTCAACTTCTTTATTTCACCTTCTTTTTTCTTCTGAATTTATTTTCTTCTTCTTCTTCTTCTTATTTTACAAGATTGGATGATGATGATGATGTTAGTTAAGACTCTTTTTTTATCGTTATTTAAGCCAATCTTTCACACACAGGATGAGGAGTGACTGATGAAGGAACACACGATTCAGAGTTAAGTGAATATCAAGTTGACTTGATGAACGATGATGATAATGATAATGACGCGAATCAAGAAAATAACTGGCAAGAGAAAGTGTCTCTCTTTCGGTAGTTTAAGATGATGATGAGGATGAAAAAAAAGATTAAGATTCACTTGCTTTTACTTACCTTTTTTTCAAGGTAAAAATTGTTCAAAGAAAGTTAAGTGTATGTGACTAAATGTAGTAATAATAATGTTAATGATATTTTAATAATTATTTTAAAAGATAATAGTTAACTCAAGTTACCTGTTTTGTTCATTTTAATATTTTCGCTTGTTTGTGTTCCAAGCTGAATACATGTTAATCTGTATCAAGATGAAGATGATGGTTAAGAGGATTATCATCATCTTTTTTGTTGAACGAAAATTAAAAGTTTTTTGCTTTCTCGAAACGAAAGTTTTCTTCTTTAAACATCTTTTTGCTTTATTAATGTAATTTAATATCAGATTAACTGTGATTTGATACAATTGATTATTGTTTTGTTGTTTATTATCTTTCAATGATGATCATATTATTATTCAACACTGTAATTCAATAGTTATTGTTGTTCAATAAAATAGAAGATAATACTTTGGTGAAAGGAAAAGAAAATGAGTTTATTCAGTTTTTTTATTCTCATGAATCTTTTTTTTCAATTCTTTCTTTTTCTCTCTCGTACCTTTCCAGGTATCATTATTATTAGCTCATGGTGAGTGTTAAATGGATATTCATGTGATATAATGTATCATGTCTGTATTATAGCATCAATCAATCAAGGTAAATGGATAAACTTGGGACAATTCAGTTAATCTCAGTTTTCACCTTTCCATTGTCACCGAATTGCTCTCTTGTTGGCTTCTCAATTTCACTCTTAGCACAGTTTATCATAGTAATGACTAGATTATTTAGCAGTCAATTTCAATTTAAATCAACCGTTTCAAATGTTTTGTTCAATTTACAGGTAAAGATTATAAGAAGCAAATTGGCTTTATTTATGAATAGAGAAGTGCTAAAATTCAGGTGAAATTAATAGTTGGAATTTGCTTAATATCATATTTTATCCTTAATAATGTTCAAGTTAAGAACGAAACTTCTATACTTCAACTTGGTGCAAGAAAGGTGATCAGCTTCAATCAAACTTGTTATGTAAGTTTGAAGATTTGATAAAGTTTGTCCAAAAGTTTTCATCGTTAACGACTGTAAAGAGTGATCATGAAATGTGTCCTTAAATTCAGTAAAAATCGCGAAGATTTTTGAATTGTATTTTTAGAGTCAAGCTATTTCTTGCTGAAATGGAGCACAATTTAGTCAAAAATACGATCTTCAAAGTAACCGTCAATCGCAATAGCTTTTGCATATTCGATGGGAATTTTACTGCAACTTCAATCGTCAACTGGCATAAAGCTCGTATCATGACATTCAACTCAACCCAAAATCTCATTGCAAAGTGTACTTGATCAATGGGGAAAAAGTCATTATTGCGCTTCGTTCAAATTCAGTTACTTGACACATTCCCAGCTACCAAAATTGGTATCAATTTATAAGAAAAAATGCAAATTCGAAAGTTGAATTGTTCGAGATTGGAAATCAATCATCAAGTGATTTGATTGTGGTATAATTGGAATTGATATTCAATTGCTTTAGATTCTTATTTGAACTTGCTTTTGAAAATTGTGACATAAACCTGTTTGGTTTCCTTTACTTTTTTCAATAAAACGATTGAAATGATTCATTTGCGTAATAAGTTTCAATTTTGATTTCTTTATTATTGAATTATCCTTTAAATGAATCTGATACATTCCAATAGCGGGTGTAACTGACTCTTATCTTTTAGTTATCAGTTTGCCTTTTTGATGAAAGAGTAGAGGTCATCGAGATGATTATCAACTTTTGTTTCATTAAATGTTCAATTCTGGCTCGTGGATGGGCTTTACATGCAAAATAATCAGGACAAAGCTACATAATCATCATTATCATCATGAAAAGTTTATTATTTTACCTTTCGGCTGATTAATATAAATATAAACCTTTTCTTATATAAATATATTTTTCAATATTTTTATTGATATTTGATGGCAAGAATAATTTTCCATTTGAACAAATTGGTCTGAAAACATTTTTAATTCAATAATGAGTTTCAATTTCATTGAATCACATGAATTTGCAACTGTTGATTCATTTATTTTAACATTCTCCATTCATTTTCCTATTCATTTTGCTACTATTGAACTAGATTGAATTAACGGCAAAAGCAGATTAATGTAATCAAAAATGTAATGAGATTTATTACATTTAATCGGTAAATAATTATTAGGCAAGTTGTTTGCACTCATGAACCTCTAAGTTTTTGCTTCAATAAATTTGATTGATTACATTTTAGAGAGAAAATTTATATTCTTTTTTTTGTTAATGAAAAGTTCAGTTGATCAATTGATCAATTCGATAAATGTTGAATCAACTTTCAAATTTCCTTTTTCTTCAACATCCAAATTCGATTAAGGAAATATGGCATTAATCTGGGGATTGGTTCATTTGGAAAATGCATTAATGAAAAGCTTTGATTCAAGTTTCAAAGTTAATTCAAGTAAAAATTTAAATATAATAAATCACTAAACCGATCTTGAAAATCACACTCAATGATATTTGCATGAAAGGGAAACTAAATAACTCTTAATATCAAATCAACTGAGACGAGCCTTGAGTAGAGTTGAGATATTTTGGTTCAAGGTCGAGCAACTTCTTGTCCCAATAATAATGCAAAATAACTCGATGAGTTTAGAGTTTGATTCAAAAAGGTAAATTTCGAGTTTAATAATGCTAATAACTTTGCAAACCAAATGATCACCCAACTTGAAGTGTAAGGACTTCAGCTAAATAATTAAAGAAAAGACTGACGAAAAAGGAAACTAGATGTTGTCCATTCAGGACCAAAACTTCTTTAAGCAGAGTTAAAATAACTTGGTTTAAGGTCGAGCAACTTCTTGTCCCAACAGAATAACTCGATGAATCTAGAGCTTGATTCAAAAAGATAGTTTCGCTTTGAATATTGCTATTAATAATAACTTTGCAAACCAAATGATCACCCAACAGTGTTTACGTAACGAACTTGAGCTAAACTTTATGCAAACTGGTTAGAAATCGATTCTTAATGAATTACGGAAAAGACTCTTTTACTGGCGAAAAGCAGATTTGTCCAGAGTTGAAACTCTTGACCATTCAAGACCATAACTTAACAGTTTATCAAGATTGGTTCATTTCCACCTCATATTCTTGGTAATTTCATCTTTTTTGCAGAGGCTAAATAGTGTCTGTGAGCCTAGGCTATCGGTATCAATTCAATGTTGAATAGCTAGCTCAAAACATCAGTAATGATACCTTACTAGACAAAAATCAGAGCAGAGCTCAGTTTGCTCTTGTTTTTATGAAGATTTGGACGTAATGGAGGCTATGAGAACTGCATTTCAAGCACCAAAACTCATTTGTTTTCATAATTGTAATCTTCCAATTCTTGCAATTGCTAATTTAGTTCATGTTTCGTCGAAACTCTTTAGTTTGTAACAGTGCCTTTAGATTGTTGAATAAAACAAACATTTATTTACATTTTTTGAGCCTTTATGCACAACTTTGATTGTTAAACAAAAGAGATGCTCTTTTGGCGCCTCGAAAAATGTTGAACACGTTTTTGTTTGCCCATTTAATTGACATTATCATTTTGTTATTCTACCGCTTCTTCACTTTTGATCATTTCCTCCCATTCCCAATGCAACTCCTCCCTCACCTTGCTTAAAGGCAAACTACAAGTATCTTTTTGTACTATTATGTACAATCGTTTTGCGTCTGCCCTTTAATCACACCTACAAGTAAGGATACAATTCACGTTATGCACTCGTGCATGTTAACACCAGTCAAACAGTATCCATCAAAAGAATGTCATTTACTTACGATTCATCGGTTCCATTATAACAATGCCAAATGATAGTAATTATGAAGATGCAAACAACAAGGTAATAACATTTTTCATCTGCGACCCCAAAACACGGAGAGAAAACACACAAAAATAAAGAGCGAAGCAAAGGTTTGATTAAAAGTCCCAATAAAGACAACAAAACAGACATGATTCATGCACAAAAACAAATCTGATAAACTTGCAATGATTTTTAATTAAGATTCTGAATAAAATTACAAGACAATTGAACAATCCAATTTCAACCCCAAGCCTTTGCTCATTAAAAGCACATAAACATCTTCTTTACCCAAAAGTCGTTCAAGACACTCCTCTCAGTGTGTCCAGTTGAGAGACATTTTAAAAGGTAATGAGTCTGAATGAAGATGAGAGCAAAGATGAAGATAAACAAGAGAATGATCTTTGAGTATAAAAATTTGGGCAGATGGAAGCTGTGGTTTGCTTCTTCTCCGATGAAACGAAATGATAATAAAAAAAAGAAGACTCTTGACTCTTGACATTACTGCTACCTTAAAAGGTCTGGACAACTTTTATTATTGTCTCTGTTCATCGGTAAATTCATCATGTCCCATCATTTGGACAGTTTTACTCTCTCCGCTCCCAACGGTACTCAGCATCTTCATGAGGCACACCTTTTATCCTTCATAATTAACCCAACAAGAGACATAAATTTCATTCAAGACGTGCACATGCAAAATCAGTGAGGGTTGAAAAGATGATGATGATGATGTTAATATAATTCAAAGTACAAAAGTCATTGCATCTGTTTCATGTTGCTGCTCTTTTTGTCCTTTTTTTATGTGAAAACAAAGAAATGGTGAAAAATGAATTAGACTGAGAGAGTCGGGGAAAAGAGCAGCTTTTATAATTTTCGAAATGCTTCTCTTGAATACTTGGTGAATACTCAGATTTATGGTTGTACTTGTTTTAACTTTATAATCACTTTTAAGGTAAGAATTGTTAATTAACTTGGAAAGTACGGAAAAAGCTAGTTTGCAAAAGAAGAAGTTTGCAGATTTTAAATGATGACAGCGATAATTGTTTGTAGGAGCGTAAAAAAGGTTTGCACAAAGAGTTTCAACATTGTATTTAGATCGAAAAGGTTTGAATAAAAATGATCAATTATCCTGTAAATCGGATAAGAGTCAGAGATCATTAGATTTGTGCATAAATAAAGCAATAAAGTTGGCGAAATGAGAAACAAAAGTTGCATTTGCAATGCAAAAGTTTCGTTGATATACTTTTAGATCTAAATAATAGTTTAGAATCGGAAATTGGGTTCAATTCAAAAAGATTGATTTCTTTTCCAGATTATTCTCATTAGGCGATTGTATCATTTAGAATGCATTTTAAAGCAAGTTTCCCGAAATGAAGTAAAGTACTTGAATCTGGTTAATTGTCTGTATGATTTGATGAGCAATTTGGTAATTAAACAATCATTATGAAACTCTCATCAATTCCATCAGTTTGCGATAATATCGTAATTGAGTGGGCAACTTACAAGTTAATAGTCCTGAAGTTTAGTGGCTTGACCATTGTCCTAAAGAAAAGTCTAAAGTAAAAGATGTCGTTAGACATTCATCAATTTAGTTATTGGGTTTAAAAATATTTATGGTATGTTGCACTTCGCATAGATCATTATTGAACCGAATCAGATTTACTGCTGATCGATAGTCAATTATGGTTTTGTATTAATTTCATCGAGAAAATCTAATTGATTGACTTCTAAAAATGGAGAAATTATTGATTGAGTTTATTGATTGATGATGGAAATGCAGCAAGTTTGTCTAGCACAGTAAAATTACTCAAACTCAATATGACAAGTTTTGCCACCTTTAAAGTTAGAACCTCGATTGGCGTGAATAATTTCAACAGCGCCCAGCATTGGTAAGTTAAGCGTGACAAAATACATAAACATTGCCGACTATTGTATTTGCATCTTGAATCCAAGTTGAAAGGAATCAAAACTTGGACAAGTTTGAGGCTGAAAAACTTGATCATCAACTTGACTATTTTACTGGTATTTATTAATGCTTAACAATACAACGAAAAGAAGATCAATTTTAGATCATCTAGTGCAATCATTGTAAAGATATGTTTTTAATAAACTTTTGCGTACTGAAAATGGAAAGTTATTTGAATCGAAAAGCGTAAACTGACCAAAAGATGGCAGGCCAAAGTGGATATAAAGTTTTCTTTATTGTGTTTCGTTTGCTTGTTTTCATCAAGTTATCATGTTAATATTATTTATAATAAGGTATGTAATGAAAATTTACACATCACGAAGTGTTAATGCGCTAAAACAGTATAAACAGATAGAAATACAAATAAATGTTAGATTTAACTGAACGATTATCTCTTAATAATAAGGTTGATTATCACATTGAAAAGGCCTTTTTCATCTTCAATAACAATCTTTATAATAACAAGGTTTTCGTCATCATTGCCAGGCTATTTAACAAATTATATTAAATTAGTGAACCCATAAAGGATGCAAGTGCATAAATGAAGTTGAGTTGATTAGTGAAGAGATCGTGTTCAAGTAGCTTAGCACGTTAAGAAAAAACAAAAGCAACCCAAATCGTGATTAAACAATTGTATGTAGAGCAAATGATATAATAAAAAACTGCCGAGAGATTCAATTATATTTTGTTTTTGCTTTTCAATTGAATTAATATTCATTCTGTGTAGCATTCAATTGAATTCAAGTTCAACTTAAACTACCGAATAATTGCTCAGATAAAATCTAAACCCAAACATTGCGTCAAGTGCATTCTTTTGGCTAGCGCATTTGACTAAGTTTGGAAAGTTACCTTCAAATCAATTGATTGAGTCGGATCGATCATTTGAAAAGAGTCAAGATGCTATCAAGAGACAGCAAACTAATTAAAAACTAAACGATCGCCAGTTTCAAAACTTCATGTCATTCGTTATAAAAGCATAGTTTAACCAAAAGAAGGCAAACTTCAACCTTCACTTTACAACTTTGCAAACTTGAAAACTCATCTTCATTCATCTGCAAATTTTATACAAAATTGTGTCGTAAAACAAGCTTTAGTTAGTAATGCAAAAGCAAACTTTGGTTACCTTTTAAGAAAAGCATCGCTTTCAAATGGATCTCACAAACTCTCTGCAAGGCAAACTAAAGTTTGGATAGTTTTCAATCTTTGCTGGAGCTCTTTATATGAAGATTCTGGCTATGAATCCGAGCAAAGTCATTGTTTGATTGATTGTTAGACTGATAGCTTTTGTTTTTGGTTTTAGTTTGATGTTTCAGAGTAAGAGAATATCGAAACCCAGGACAAAACTGAGATCATTTAGTTCTTTCTGATCAACTTTTCTTATGTCGCTCTGCTAGTCTATGCAATGGTTTTTGTTCCTCAATCGCTTTATTAGTTTGATTCTCATCTTTTTTGATATTGAGTAGAAAAGAGCCGAATGATTGTTGCCCAAGTTTCTAGGAGCCACTAACGGAATGTGCATTTTAATACATCAACACTTACTGTTCAGGAAATGTTTTAAGGTTGGTTATTCAGGAAAATAGAGTGTTGATCATCATTCAAATATCATGCTGGTTCCTGAACATTATAACCAATTATACCATCAGACAGCCACAAAAAATGAACCAAATCAGAAGATGAGAGGTAAGAAAAACAAAAACATTGAAACTTTTTCCTTCTAACCATCGTGGTACTAATTATGGATAGCCAAGTATTGAAGGTAACAATTCAAAAGTAAACCAGAATAGATACAAAACCAATGTTTCAACCTTAAAAGCCGTGATTAACAATGCTCAAGCAAGACTGGCAAGAATTGTGAATGAAAATTGTAAGCTGAGAAAGTGATGATAATCAGCATGCTGTGTTGATTTAGCATCAATTTATGGTTGAGCTACGAGAGCGCAAAGAGCAAAAGATGAGGCTAATAAGGAGATGATGGGAGTGATATGATTAGTTATTGCCTTTCAGTGGGAGGTTGAAATTGATCAATGCGCTTCTTGACTTCAAGTGTTCATTACTTGTTCCCAATGTTGCCCAGCATTACAACAACAAAAAAACATGGAAACTTGAAAAAGAAGAAACACAAAATTCCATTTTCCTCATTTCACTCATCTCTTAATTGCACATAAAAATATCATCATTACAATAATATGATTGTAAATCTCCAGGAAACTTTTCAAGTAAAAGTGGAAACAAAAAGAGAAAAGGTATTAATCTGATTAGAATGAAATGAAAACTCTTAAAATAATCGTGAAAAAAGTGATTATCGATAAATTTGAATTTCTTTTTGGCCTTTTCTTCATCCTCATCTTTTCCAACTTTTCAAAACTTTTTTTTTATTCCATTTTTTCCACTATTCTGCTTCTTCATTTTGGATATTTATTTCAATAATGAAATCGATTGATCATAATGGTAACCAATTAATAGGAAATTAAATATCGATTAGATGTGCACTTTGAATGCGAAAAAGGAAAATTCAAATTATCTTTAATATACTTTTGATGAACGGCGAAACGAAGCAAAACCAAGTGATCAAGTAAATAATAGATGAGCTCTTTTCAGCTTAAACTTGATTCTCTCAGGCAATCAGGAGAAATGTGTTTTATCATTATTACGTTTAATATCATTTCGTTTTTTTCTTGCTTCAATATTATTAAATATTATTGATCCTATTATTTAAGGTAAAATATTATTCAATAGCTATTAATATTTAGCCTTAAACAAGAAGCATCAACAGCCTCATGTTTTCAGTGCAAACCTTTTTTTTTGACTTGACTTAACTTTTTCTTTACGCAAATTTTGGTTCACTCAAAGTCTTTTCGTCTAATCTTGTTGCTCAACTTTCTTCAGCTGATTAACCATTTCATGAAGCAAATCAACCTTTTTTCAATTGAATTTAAAATTAATTTCTTGTTTACTTCATTCATTATAATGAAATTTGATTGAGCTTTACTCGATGAAAACTTTGCCTTTAAGCTCATTTTCATGGTGAAACAAAATGCTGGCCTGATGAGCTTTCATTATTTACTCGTCAAAATTTTGTAAATGCTATTGAATTTGCAGATTAAATTTGATTGAGATGAAAATGATTGAGTATCGATAGACTTTAGTTGATTTAATGAGTTCTCAATTAGATGCTAACCTTGGAAATAAACATTTATGCAATGTTTTGTCGTTGAACAGTATTCAATGACAAGTTCAAGCTCGAACTTGATTCGTTGGAAGATGAATCGTAACTTAAAGTCCTTTTCAGTTATTTTCGTCTTCAAACGTCATATCCAAGAATGTCTTTGAGAAGCTTGCAATTATTCTAGTCTTTAAAGGAAAGAAAAGTATTCGATTTGCCAGGAAAATACGATATTCAATGCTTTTTTAGGTTATAATTGTTGAACTTTGAAGATAAATCAATGATTGTAAAGGTTATCAAGTTAATTTGCTCAGGAAAAGCGAAACAATGCTGAAGATTTGTTACCGAAAAATTGAAAGGAAACAATAAAAATCTACTTTTAATGTTAATAACAATTTAAATTGAATAACAGTGAATGAAATATTGGATTGAAATAATTAATTTGTGTAAATCAAAGAGCAACTTGTGTCGGTTGAAGTAAAAGTCAATTAACAATTTAGGGAAGGAAAGAGTTTAAAGGTAAAGAAAAGTATCTCAAAGTAAAGCAACAGGTGAGCTTTGAGGTGTTAAACCTTGTAAGTGAATAAAGCTGAATGATTGTAAGAAGAGGAAGAAGAAGAAGAAAAGCTGACCAAAGAGAGAACCAGCGTTATTATGAAGTTGATCTGAAAGTTAATGGAAATTGAATGAAGTCCATTGGAAGACAAATAGAGACAGTGAATGGGTCAATAAATCAAGCAACATTGAGCCAAGTGTTTGACAAGGTACAAGCTTAGCAAGAAGCAGAAGCAAAAGAAGAAGAAGAAGTGATCTTTAAATAGCATTAAGATGATGATAAAAGAAACCTTTGGTGGGCCAACGAACATTGCTCATCATTCTGATAAATGATTCTTCAATACTCTCACTAATAACCTGAAAATTTCATCTCATTTTTTACCTTCTTTTCGTTCATCATTTGTTAATCTCAAAGTCGCTTTTGACCTTTTTTTCGCCACTCTTTTGTACTTTACCTGTGAAAAGATTAGCCAGCAACAAAAGAACCAACTATTGACCTTTATTGTCTTCGGCCCGTTTCTTTCGTCCCTAACCTTGTCTTTGATCTCCAACAGATCAACTTGTAAAACCTCAAACATCGAACCTAATAGACTCTTAATTTCTTGTCTTCCTAAACCCTCATCACTGTGAAAGAAGATGAATGTTTCTTCCAATCTTTTTCTGGATTCTTTGATAAATTGCAATTTAAATGATATTCTTATTCATTTTCATTCTTCCTTCCATGGCATATCATCATCATTATTTCATCTTCCAGTTATCTCATTGTACAATCTTATTGTTTGCTGCGATTTAGTTGTTACTTTATTGTTGTTGCAAATTGTTATTTAATTGCGATTCTCAATTTACCTTCATCAATGAAACTTATCAGGGTAACCTGAATGAATTATCAGAGAAGTAGAAGAAAAAAGGTTCAATTCTTTCCTAACCTTTTCTTTTCTCATTCAATAACTTTGATTAAATCAGCTAATTGCCAATGCTCTATTGTAGTCAATTAAGAGGGAATCAACATGAAAAGTTTTTTACTTTACTTGAGCAACAATTTTAACCCTTTTCTGTATTTATAATTTAGTAATCAATTAAATTTCAATTGAAAATGCTGTTTCATCATTTATCAAAATTAAAGTCATTTTCCTTCGCTTTTGATCAATCATTTCCATTCATTGAATCTCAAGATATCTTACTTTGATTGTAAATTACAATTTAACCTTTTTTCCATCTTTGCCTTTGCCTGAATCAAATTAACGAGTTAATTGTGCAAATATTCAATCATGAATCAATTATATTAACAGAAAATTGTTTCCAAATGTTTACCGTTAAAGTTCATTAATCAAATAAGAGTCGATAAGAAAATGATAGTTTATTGTTTCTTGAAAGAAATGCTATAAATATATTTGTAAATGTTGAACCCTTCAATTTACTCGATAATGTCCATTGTAAACTTCAACCAAATTGTATTCAAATTATGGCTTTTCTCGAGGTTTTACCTGCCAATACTTGGACCTTTACACTGGTTACTAATGGTTAATTAACCAGTTTTGTTGCTCTTTTGCCGATAAAAAGCAAAGTTTTATTTTCTTCTTTTTCTCTGTGGTTCACCTTTTCTTAGAGGTCTTTTTGTGTGTGTTTGAGGTGCTCATCTTGCTGATTATCATCATTAGCATCATCGTACTAACTATCAATGTAGATCGATCATTAAGCAACCAGGTGAAACAGTCAAAGGGAAAGTTTATTACAAAATAGTTACAGAAGGCAAGAAACGAGAACATCAATAACCACTTTACAGTCAATGCTTTTTTCGTGTGCCTTTCCACTTACGACGGGATGACTTGGGATGATGAGAGGTAAGAGGACTTGGAGAGTCTCTCATTGCGTCTACGAATGTCATTAGAGGTAAAAAAACATACAGCAAGAGTCAAGTTGCTGTCGTATCGATTGGATTCAGCTGCTGTCCAATTTTCATTGATTGCTTATTTTCCTTTTCATACTCATTAAATGATGAGTGTTAAAAGTGAGGCGACATGGGCACATGAGGCAAGACGAGGAGTGAGGACAAGCCGAGCATAATGTTTATTTCAACCTAAAAGGTACATCGATTGGAGCATTGACCATTTCTTAGTCTCTTGTCTCTTGCGTTTTGCTGCCTCATATTAAAGTGTCGACTAAAAGCAAAGGACAGCAGTAACACAGAAACCAGTTGAACCTCACATTTAATCATGTCAATTGTGGCATCACTTGGCCTTTGCTGTTGTTGCCTTACATTGCATAGTACATCATTATCAATGAGTTACAGACGCCTGTGCAATGTCCATCGGGCTTGTTCAAGAAGTAGTAGAGAGAGAAAGAGACGCACGCTGAAGAAGTAAAAAAATTAATTGACTTTTTCTCTTCATCATCCTTTCCAAGTAAAATAAATGAGTCAAAAAAAGGTAATCATTATCTTCTTACTTTCACCTCTTTACCATTTTCCCTCCTCTTTTGCTTCTTCACAAAAATGATTCAATTACAAAGCACGACTTTAAATTTATCAAACACAAAATTGATTCCAATCCAACATTTGCCAAACTTTTTGAGTTTACAAGAAAAATCGAAGAAAACTTTTCCAAAATTCTTTAAAAAGTTATTCAATGTGTGAACGATCAAAGTTTACACTTCTCATCATAAACCAAGCCTCATCAACTTAAAGTTAAACTCCATAATTTACCGAGCATTTGAACATTTACCAAAATTCTGCAAAAGATTATTCAAAGTTTAGAAATTCAAATTTCTCAAAAATGAATACTTACCGATAATGACAACCAGCATTATTAGCAAACCCAAATTATAGCCAAGAATGCATTTCGCTCTAAACTCAATATTAGGGTTAAATTGGTTCAAAATCCTTGAGGAGTTTTTACTCTTTTCTTGGTTTATCATCTAATCTTTACAACAAAGCGAATGCACCAAATTTTACCCTAAAAGTTGTGGCGAAAGGGTTCTGAAAGACGACCAAATGACGGACATGATTTGACTAAACAACAGGTTGAGCTTTCTTGGAATTCAGATTCCTGAGAGATTCCCGAAAATAGAGTCAAGAGTATCACTCATGATCGGGAGTCTACTTGTTTGATTAAATTGATTGAATTAATTCGCAAAATTATTGATGATAATGATAATGGTTAAGCAAAGTTGGTTCTGTTGATGATGAAGATGGTGATGAGCAAAAATGTTTGAAAGTAAATATTAACACTTAATTTGTTTTTAATTAATCTTTTGGCTTTCCTTACACGCAACTTTACTTGTCAAAATCAAAGTAACCAGGATGTTTAAGCATCAATTAAATGAACCTTTTGCGTCTTCAACCATCTTGTGTGTGAACACTGAAACTTTTGTGTTATATCAATGTGTTTATCATGATGAAGATCAATTTACTCATAACAACGATAAGAATACAAATTAGCTCGTCTTTACAATTTGACAATCAAATGGCAACTTTCATCTTCATCTTCATCATCATCTTGCATATTCACATTGAAACCTCACCATCATCATCATCTTCAGATAATTTAAAATCTAATATAGTTTTTAAACTACCGTAATAGCATCAAGATTTTTATCAAACAATTAAGTTTGAGTAAAAAATTGAAGAAAAAACTGCCATTATAATGGTAATGATGGTGAATCTGGAAAAGCCATGAAAAGGGTTAACTTGTCAGAAGTGAATTGAAAATTGAATTAAACTACAATCAACCAGTTCGACTAACCCTTTTTACCTCATCTTTCACTTCAACTGATTATGATAATTTGAAATGAGAAAAGGCCTCAACATCATTTATCTAAATCAAAGTCATTCACAGTTTTTTTTTCACTGCTTTTCTGTGTGTTGTCTTACAAGTTTCATTATAATCACAACCCAATCAATTTGAACAACTCAAGCAACTCTAACATTTTTGCGTTAATTTTGTGGTGTTATCATGAATTATCATGAAACCATCTTCATCTTTGAGGCTTGCAAATTTGAAATCAATTAACCTTTGAAAAAAGTTGAACAAGAAGTAAAAAAAGAGTTGAAATTGCTCAAAAATTGGGATAACATTTTGGTGATTGAAACTGAAATTTCCAATGATTATTAATCAATGCAATCATTTTCCTTGAAACGGGTTAAATGTAAATATAAAGGAATGTTAAATTGGTGTTAACAATGAACTGAATCAGGTCAAAGTAAATGAAGTGAATAAAGTAGAATTTGAATGCAAAAGTTTCTCATTATTTGGATAATTATTTTACTATTATCAGTTGTATCGATAACAATGAGAGGCAAAACAAAAGCAGCTAATATCAAATGTAAACAATTGTAATGAATGTATACGTTTCAGTTGAACAGCAAATTACATGAAATTATGATATTTGATAGTTCATTTGCTAGCCAATTTGCTCATCAAACCTTTTCTCCGATCAAAAGCGTTTAGTGTCAAAAGTCAATTGATATTATACTTTGATCAATAAGGTTAACTTACAAAATAACTTTAAGCTTCAGTTTGCTTCTTTTGCTTGGCATCAGTAAATCAGTTGAAACAGATGATAACAGCAAATTACAGCAACCAAAAGATGATATACAATTGGACAGAACAAGGTAGCAGCTGAATTGGTTTCTGTGTATAATAATTGGGTAAAATCAACGGATAAAAGGAAAGTCTTTTACTTCTTCTTTTACCTGTGAAATGTTGGATTTTGAACAAATCTTTAATCAATAAATAATGTTGCCTCAACTTGCTCAGTAACTTCCCTGTAATTTACAAAGTATCATCATTCTGATCATCTGTCTTTAACAATAAAGTTTTCAATCGACTTTTTAAACTTAGTTAAACTGTGTGTGTTGGCCAAAATTTACCTCTTTTTTTTGGATGCTACTAAAGTGAGTAGCAAAATGCAGTTGTTTGCAAGATGATGATGATGATGATGATGAAAGGGAAAAGAGAGAAAAAAACATTTTTACCTGTAATCACACCTTAGCTTGACAGATAACATCCAGGGTAACAACATTAATAACGGCAAGAGTAGCAGCAGTCAAGACTGAGCAGTGGTCTTACACATTGCTTTATCAATGAACCTTGGTTTTGGCCTTTGCTTTAGTGGAACGTAAAAAAGGCACAAAATGATCATTTCTCATTACAGGCTTCAACTGCTATTACCTTTTCCAGTAACAATGTAACTTGTACTTTTCAATTTCTTTGGACTTACCTTTAATAACTGGTAAGCTTCATCTTCCTTTACTTCTCACGAACCCTCAAAATTATGGCATATCATCATCATCATCATCATCATTTTCGTCAACTTCAAGAGTTATATAACATTTCTTTTCATCTCTTGCAATTGCAATTTACACAATTCTTATCATTATCCTCATCGTCAAACATCATCTTCATATTCAACTTTTTTTCTTTCTTCAACTTGCACTTTTCTCTTTTGTTGATCTTGAAATTAGTTTAAATGACACTCACATTTCCTTTCATCTTTTTTCACCATAATTTCATAACAATAATCATAATCAGAGGTTTGATTGTAGCCTCATCCTTGACTCATTTCACACCCAATGAAACAAGACTGAAAATTAGGCAAAACTGTGCGAATTGGAAAATTGAGTAAAAACAAAAAGAAATCATTCATTACCTTGAAAAGCAAGCGCTTGGACAACACTTGTTCTGGTCAGCACAAGAGCAATTGTCCAAACAAGGAAAAGCGAAAAAAAAGTTTTTACTTGTTTAAAGTAAAAATAAAGTTAATCAAGCAATTTACCATTATAATTATAGTGACAATCAAAAGTCCAGCTAATTGTGAATATGATGATAAAGAGCAAACAATCAGATAGCAAATGTACATTTGTTTACCTTTTTTTACCTTCTCATTAACATTGTCCAAATTAAAACAAAAGACTGACACATAAAACAATGTCCATCTGCTGCTTGTACAGTAAAATAATTGTAACCATTAAAAGGTAAATAAAAATGAATCCTTAATGATAACCTTTTCTGATTAATGTTTTCCATTGCTTACAATTGAATAGTAAAAGGACAAATTACAGTCCGAGTGTCAATTTAAATGAGCCAAAAGTGATTAACTGAGCAAACAAACAATCTGCTAATTTCATTGTTGAAACTCTTTATATTTGGTCAACTCCAAGAGTCACTTTACTGGACTTCACTTGAAACTTGTTTCAAGTTTAATTATACATTATATAATTGCTGAAAGCAGAGTGAAACCTTTTTCAATGGGAAACTAATTATCAGTTTCAACCTTGTTTTCATCAAGACTTTATTGATTAAAATGAATAGTCGATTGACTGAAACTTTGTTTTTACCTTTTCTTTTTATTGTTTTAAAAAAAGTTCATTTTTTGCAACTTTTACATTAATTTTTGTTCATCATTTTTCACATACAATATTAAGGGACAAAAAAAGTTGAGTGCTGATTACAGGTGAGAAAAGTGAATAAGGTGAGACGGTCGAGTGTTAAAATTGAAATGATGAAGTGCTCAGGTAATGAAAGAGTATAAAAAAAGAGGTTAAAATGAGTGTGTTTTTTGTTCCAAAAAAGCGTCTTTTTTGGTTTCTGTAAAAATATATTTTTTGTTTAATAAAAAATAATATCATTATTCTGATGACTCTTTGATAACTTTTCAGGTAATTTATCTCTTGATGTCCATCTCAAGATGACATTGACTTTGCCTTTAAGCTAATGGACAAGATGAAACATTTGCTTCCCATTGATTCAACACAAGAGTTTCATTTTCACTCTTTAACCATTTGTTATCCTTGTCTTCTTCTTTGGTCATCATCTTGTGTCCATTTTGTTTTTAATCAGTCAACAGGTAAAATCTGCTTTCTTTTTTTAACTTTAAATATGAGGTGATGATTAGAGCAGATTTGGTGTTTACTTGTTGAGTTTGAGAATAGTTTTGTTTAAACTTTTTTTATGTGATATTATTTTTGACTTAGTAAAGGTATTCCGTGGTTGCTTTGGTAACAATCCTGGCAAAAGCCTAATACAAGTAGACCTGAGTTGAGGGTAAATTCACGGTCACATTTGGCGCACTTTTCAGTCATGGATTCTTCATGGGTTTTCATGTGAGCTCGCAGGTTACAGGGAAGAGCAAACTTTTTCCGACAAATTTCACATTCATAAGGACGATTGCCTAAAAGGAAGATAAAAGTCAAGTTGAAAAAATGGAAACATTGAAAGTGCTCAACTTTGCAACCAAGTTTGTCTCAAAAGTTTCAACTTAACAAAAAAAGTTTAAAACAATTTTGAACTTTTCTTTGACTGTTAAGTTTATCAACTTTTGTCGATAAACTGACAATTCTTGGTGCTAATGATTTATCAGTAAAAGTTGAACTTTTGTCGGATCTAGAAGATTGAGTAGTTTTTAATGCTTACCTGTATGAAGATACATGTGATTACGCATATTTGTCTGTTTACTGAAACCTCGACCACAAGTGTCACACTTGTAGGGCCAAGATCCGTTATGGACGTACATGTGACTCTTGAGATCACCTGGAGTTGGAAATGATTTTGAACACAAAGTACATTTGTGAGGTTTTTCCTGTTTCAATGAGAAGAAGAAAATTAAAAATTTGAGCAAAAAAAGTTAATGATTGACCATCAATTATCATATTGTATTTAGCAGATAAAAAAGGCAAATTTTTCATTCCAAGTGAAGATCAAGTTTACAGATTTGATTATGCAAAGGGACAAGTAAAGTACAAGTTGTTTTCAGGTAAAAAAAGAAATGCAAGTTTCACTTGTTTCATCGTTTATCAAAATGATCATGAATCAAAAAAAGAAGAAGAAAAGTTGAGAAAATGAACGTCAGGATTAAGGTGACCAAGGTGAATAATGAATGCAAGAAAACATGAAAAAGGTAATGTTTGTAAAATGTATTTATCAGCTAATATATTATAACATTTGGTGGTTGCAAGTTTCACTTGAAACATTTGTGTATTTTGTGGCTCACATTATTGATGATTTGTTTATTTGATTAATGAACTATGAACAAATTTGGTGATTTTTCAAAAGATTAACAGTGTATAATAACCCTGATTTAGTCTAAAGATGAAAAATTACTTTAAAATTGAAAGAAGAGAGAGAGAGAGAAGAGAAGAAGATAAAAAAATGAAATGTGACATGAAGCTGACATGAAAGAAGAGAGAAAAGATGAGAGATAAAAATGATGCTTTTAATATCATCAGGAGGTAGAAAGAGGCTCATGTCTTAACAGGGTAAAATGAATTCAGTAGCATATGAACAGGCAACACATTAGCCAAAAAGGTAAACGCAAAAAGAGCATTTCAATATTTTCTGTTTCAATTTGTTTCTTCATCTTCTTTTACCATTTCATTTTTTACTTTAGTTTCTAAGTTTGACTCAAGGCTCAAAGACTATGCGAAACGGATGCAACAAAAGGGCAACAACGCTCAGATGGTCTTGGGTATTGACACTTTTCAATGCACTAGAAGCCAGTGTGATGCTCTGGTTGCGTGTTAAGTTTGGGTGAAATTATGAACGGTCAAAGGAACCAAGAAAAAGAGGAGAAAAGAGCCTTTGGTGAGAGACATGAAGATGAGAGAGAGAGAGAGAGAAGTAAAATCGGTAAGTGATAACCTTCAGAGTTGAGATCATCAATTTTCATCTTTACCTGGTATTAGTGGTGAAAAAATCATTACAGTAGTCACCTTTCTTTTTCTTATCGTTTCTCATCATGCAGCTTATTCTGTGCCAATTTTCATTTTTATCTTTGCTTTTCTGGCTTACCTTTTGTTAGATTATTTTGGCTAAACCATTAAGACGTAATTTAACTTGAAGCCAGTTCTAGCACCTAAAGTGACCCCAAGATGAAAGTATCTAGTTATGGTTCTTGTTGATCAACAAATAGCCACACATGCAATCCATATGAATGCATCTTCTTTTGTGAATGCACTTTGTAATTACACTTTATTTTGACTTCTTTTTTTTCGCCAGCAAACAATCATGAGAGAAAGAGAGAAATGTTGATTCAAACCTTTTCTTTACCTTTTTCAGTTACCTTGAGGGAGGAAAAACTATGAGATCGATTGCTCTTGAAAACTCATTTTTACTCTGTGATTCATTTCTTCTTCAATGTATGTTTGATGGTGTTGATGACGGATTCATTTTTTTGTTTAAATCTCACCTCAACTTGAATGGTTATTGTTAGTAAAAGAAGAAACTGGGAAAATGAAAAAAAAAGTCATAAAACTACTGAAAAAAAGGTAAAATGGATGAGATTGAAAGATGAATAACAAAAAATTGCTTTGAAAATATCACTTGTTCAATTGGTTGATATACGAATCCAGTTTTTTTTGATTATATGATCAATAACAAAGTATTTTGAGGAACATTTACTGGTCAGAGAAATGGTTATCGTTTTAAAATTACTAATTATGGTTGATTTAATAACATCTATCTTCTTCTTCTTCCTCAATAGTAGAGAGAAACCAAAATCTTCCAAGGTAATCTTGTTTCTTCCTTTTCTTTATAAACACCTCTCAACATATTACCTTTACCTTTACTTTTTACCTTTAATTCTGCTATTGACTGGCTTTTCCTTTCCTTCAACTGATACACTTCAATTTGCCTACTTTTTTGCTCCTGTGATCTGCTGTGATCTGTTTCAATAATTGCAACTCGAGCAAATAGTTGTCAGTTATCAATCAGTTGAAAGGTTAGAGGTTGTTGGAGTAAAAATTTGATAAAACTTTGTTTTGAGTAATTATTTGAGTGGTGAATGATGAAAAAAGTAAAAAAATGTGTGACAACTTGCAGGTAAGAATAGCGAATGAAAAATGATGCAAAATAAGAGAGTTTCATTATCGTCATCCATCAATATAATTAAAGGTAAATTAGGTGCTCTCTACCTTGAAATGATGGACAAGGTATGGAAGAGAGAGAAAGAGGAAGAAGAAAAAGAAGCCAAATAAAGAATCAGGCCAGAAGCAATGAAGCAGTGAATATTATGCGTGAGAGTAACGAGAAAAAAGATGAAGTTGAACGTTAGGTTTTCATGATAGTTGCATGTGATTAGCTGTTTCTCAGTTCAACATTCATCAATATATATCGATTGATTCAAGGACTATTCAAGTTTTCAGTTTTTTCTACTTTTATTGAGGTGTGATTGTTGTTGTTTTCATGTTTTTTTGCTTTGTTTTTTTTTCTAAACTTTAAACATTTAAGATTTAAATGTTATCAAGGAAATGAAGCAAATTCTGATTGATTGTTCAATGAATTTTTATAATATACATCTCATGATTACCAAAAAAAAGTTACTTTTCAAGTGAAAAATTAAATGTTTATTGGAATCAAATCAACTTAGCAATTACTGTTATCTCGCTATTCAATCAAAAAATGGTTGCTTTTATATTTGTTGATATTTGGTTATTAGGTTGAAAAAGTTTCAACTCTGAGTTTTATGGTCAAGTCAACCAAGAGTCGTTATCAGTTGTGATTGTTGGGTCAACTTTTGTAACAAAATGCAAAATAGCGTTAACTGGACGATAAACTTGAGTCTTGTTTATCTGAATAGATGTTAACCTTGTGAGTATGGAAACATTGAACCATGCAAAGTTAACCAATAATTAAACTAATTGTTTTGAAATTGGTTGATAGTCAACTCAGTTTACTCAAAAGACAATGTTAAACATAGTGATAGGATGTGACAAAAAAGTCAATAGGAAAAGGATATTGAAAGCACTGAGAAAATTTTGTTTTGTTCAAGTGTTGAGTTGAATTAAACTTGCACCAGCCTTGATTAGTTGGTGATGTTAACCTACGAGCAAACATTAACTTTATTCATTTGCAATGAATTTCAATATTGAAATAACATTTCATGAAAGTTTTCTCAATCTAATGAGCTTATAATTTCCATCCCGCACCCATCAGATTACATTTTGCGTCTCTGAATGAATGAGAACCAATCAAGGATGACCAATCTTTTGAACAACATTATCATCTTATCTTCTTCTTGTCATTTCTCTGGTTTAATCAACATTTTCATCATTTTGTTCATCTCTTCTTGTTGCCACAAAAATCAACTAACCATTCAGTTCCCAAACCATTATCACTTCACTATTCAGATAATTAGTTTTCTTCACTATCTTTTCAACCGATTCTCTCTCAGTGCAAAATGATAACTTTGACCATTGAATAATAATTTTTCTCAGTTATAGATATGTTTAAAGGAAAGCAAAAGGAAAATTACATTTTTTATCAATTTTCTTCATCTTTTTTTTTCTCTCGCTACTCTGAGAAGTAAAATTGACTCAAACGGTGGCTTTTTTACCTTCTCACTTGCTACCTGTTATCATATGCTCAATATTATGATTAAATGTTGAGAAAGAAAAAGAAGAAAAATGCTGCCCTTTCATCAAAACTGATCAATTAACTCTTAATTGGACTGGCAACTCAACATTCAATTGAAACCAAATCGATTCCCTCACCATGACTCAATGTAGGCGACCATCAACAACACTCTGGAACCTTGGAACAGAATCAATTTTGTTCACTTCTAACTTTCCAATGAACATATCAATAAAGCGGATTGGCGATTAAACAAAAATCAACAGTTGAATCCTTCAGCAGGCAGTGAAGGCGAAGAAATGTTGTACAACTTCTCATGGCGAGTATTATTGATCAAAAGTAGCTACTCTTGATGTAGCAATTTACCAATAATAATGAACTAATCTATCAATATTAATCTTCTTCTTTCTCCTTATTTTTGAATATTCAATGAAAACCTGGAAAAGCTTAAATAGACATGTAAAATGAACGCCCAAACTCACCCTTTTTGTTGAATACATATCAAGTTAAACATGAAACTTATGAAAGGGAAAAGAGCTGAAGGCAAAAATTAATAAAAAAATGTAACAATTAATGGCTAGAAAGGTCAAAGTGAAACAAGGTTAATCACTAATCAGTTACTTTGGTTGATTAGTGTTTTACTCGTTTTCCTAATGTTCATGATGGCTGAAAATGGTAAAACCTTTTCAACGAATTATCACAAAATAATTAGAAAAAGAAGTGAGATTAAATTTATTCATTGAGATTATTCAAAATGTTATCGAAACTTTGATCTAATAATAGCTATAAAAGCTGGTGTGGCCAAACGTTGAAGGCTCAGTTTAAATTATAATAATGGCTACTTAAAGCATAATATTTGATAAAATTGAGATCAATTAGGCAAAGAGAAAGATTTGATTGTCTCAATGGTAATTTACTTGGTTGATCAGATGGTAAACCATTTAGCTGGACTAGGAAGGCATTTGGATCTAAATTATTAATCATTTCAATAAAGTTAATAGTTGCTTTGGTTTTCATGAGGAATCACGTTTAAAACAGTGAGCACAATTGGATAAACATGAACAAGTTGAAACTCAATTGTTGGGAAACCTTGATTCTTACTATTAACCTTGGCATTTAGTTTTTTTTAATTTTCCATTAAAATATCATTCAATTTACGTATTGACCATTCAATAATCGCTTACGAATGATACTTTGATTGCAACAGATTTACACTCATTATTTACATTTCCTCAGATTACTTGGACAACGTAAAGTGTTTTTTCCCTTACTTTTCTCGCTGATTGTCTTGATGAATCATAATGCCTTTTGGATTGGCAAAGTGGAAACAAAAGGAAAAAGCCTCGGGATTATCATGATACAAGGGGAACGGCTTTTTTCCACCACTTTATCCACAGCATAGTTCATCACTTTTGGACATGATGGATGTGTTAGATTCGAGTGGAAGACAATCTTATGAAAAACTGTTTGAAAATGTGGTGGACAATATAATGACAAAAAGTCGATCCCGATACAAGTGGTTGAAGTGCATGTTGGCGATGTTTATTGAAGAGCAACCTTTCTACTAACCCGTGTGGAAAAGTTTGAGCGTTTTTCTCGTAATTCCTTGCAGCTAGACATTCAGATTTTCTTCTACATTGATTTTAAACTTGAAACAGTGAAATATGAAAATTTCATAAAGCTAGTCAGACTCTGGTTATTGAAAAACACATCGCATTCAATTTTTCTAGATCCTAAAAATAAGATCGAGTTTTCACAAGATCTTGAATTAAATTATATCAGCACGTAACTTCAACCTTCCTTAATCTATTTAGGAAGAAAAACTGAAAAATCTTTGAATAAATAATAATTTCCAAACTTTTTTCCCACAGGTTAGCAAATCCATTGAGTACTTAATGTTGAATTTAGTGAGAGAAGGAAAAATTAAAAAAAGATGAAAAAAGCGATTTTGATCGATTGGAAAATGGTGAAAATATGAAAGCAAAAAATTGTTCAAGAATTGGGAGTGGGTATTGCTAATTATTATTACTATTATCATTATGAATTATAATTCATCAATATTGACCTTGAAATGGAAGTAGAGAAGGCAAAGAAAAGTAAAAAAAAGATCGAGTTTAAGTCAAGGTAAGAAACAGGTAAACGAGATTGATATTTTTTGCATCAATGAAAGGAAAATAAAATATTTGAAAAGTGAAAAGTTTTGATTTTCATGTTTGAACATGATGATGATTAGGAGTGGTATATGAATGGTAACTATATGGGTTTCTCAGGCAACATCATGAAGGTGATCGCTTTGCAAATGAAAGCAACAGAAAAAAAACTTGTTCACGAAGGTCAATTAACATTTGTCTACTGCGAATTTTTCATCCCTCTTTTTTCTTCTACTTTTTTTTATGATTTACCAATTCTGATTCAACAATAATTATAATAGCAATGAAACTCGGACGATGCTATCTCGCCAAACCTTAGACTATCCCTTTAATTTAGTAGGAAAACTATCCAGTCCAGGAACTCCTCTTATTGTTATCGTTTCTTTCTCTCTCTTCACCATCATCATCATTTTCACCAAAATTTTCAAGCTTCTTATTTTTAACTTTTCTTGCCATCATTTTGCCAATAACTTTCAAGGTAAATAAAAATTTCTAGTTTTGCTTCCAAATGAAAATATCAATTGCAAGTATAAATAACTCTTATTACGATCTGATTTATCTTTATTTCTTGTTCGCCTTTTTGCTTACCTTTTTTTTTAATTTGCTTTTAAGGTGTTTATCATAGATCATTGGACTGACGATGGGCAGTTACTGATGACTGGTTAGCAAGTAGTGTGAAGTTGATTTGTGTGTGGATTTGATTATAAATTAAACTGGTCAATATTGCAGAATCAGTTGAACCCATTTAGACTGAAAAAGAGTAAACTTTTCGATTGTTTTTTGCTCTTGATTATACAGTCCATTTGTGGGTTATCTTTGGTTTCCGGTCATTGCTAATACAAACACAAGGCTTTCAATAGTGGACACGAAACTCTTATCACTTTTTTATCCTTCATTCGGTTTCGTAGACTTTTTTGTTTCTCATCTTCATCATAATTATCTTCTTATTTTTTCGAGACTCTCTTGTCACAGTTGTCCCTTTTTTCTTGCAAGCTGCAGTTTCTGGACTAATTTTACATTATTATTACAAGAAGAAGATGAAAAAGGCAAGACAAAAAAGTACCAATAATAAACAGATATTATCAATTTGCTTGAGGTTGATGCAGCAAAGTAGGCAAAAGGCACAGTAAAAAAAAGAGACAAGTAATAATTATATGAATGAGCGCAAGTGATAAACAGTGCAAGGAGAAGGGCAAAGGAAGCAAACGCTTTTCAAGCCCATAACTTGCAATTTTTGCTCGTACACATTGACTGGAAATTAAACAGCAAAAATGAAGGAATGAGCAAAAGTTCCCGTTTCTGGTGTGTGTATTATTTGTACCACTCCTGTAGAGAGTTGAAGTGAAAACAGTAATAATAAACTTGACCCTTATGTTTATGTAAAAAAGGGAACAAAAAGCATTTGCAAAAATGTTTATGATTATGATGATTAGGATGATGGTGATCACCATAGCCTTGAGTCGGTATTCAAAGAGACAGACAGAGAGGATAAGAAATGAAAAGATACATTGAATTTCGAGGGTAAACATGGTGCACAAATGAAGAGACAGAAACAGAAACACAGACCACTCTAAGTGCAATCCTGTTATATAACAATTGATATGCTTTGTTGGTGAAACAGTGATTTTTGGCGTGAAAAGCCGCAGTGATAATAAATTGTGAGCGGTTAAACAAGATGCAAAAAGGTGTAACCATAATAATGATTTGTTGATGCAACTGTTGATGTTGATGTTTGCACAGTCAACATGAAAACTATATGAGAAGCTGAAAGACTCATAAAGCCTATAGGAGTTGGTATTATAGAGAGGAAGAGGAGTCAAGATTAAGCAGCGCATGTAACCACAACACACAACAAAAGAAGTAATTTATCGCTTCGTTGATGAACTTCACTTCTACTGTTACTTGTTGAATTAACGAATCATAAAATTATAATTAGCAGCAAAAATAGGAAAATAAAACAAAATGGGTTCAGTGATTTGCTTTAGTTTTGGACACTTTTTTTGACGCTACCTCAACTCGTGTCAATTGAATACAATTGGTTGAGCCATGTCAACACCTTTTTATGTTTGCATTTGTGGCTTCAATTACAAAGGATTTAGTCTTTTTGTGTTCATCAAACCGTCAATCGATTAACTCATCCATGTAATTGATAGACTTTCGTGTTTCATTATTCATGTTAAATACAGAGTAAATGGATCTTTTGTCAGTAATAAAAAACATTGTACTGTCATTTCACTTGTTTTTTCACACTTTGGTCAGTGCATTTGAAAATGAAAATCAAAGTTCGCCATATTTTGGGTCAATTAGTGACACATCAAGTTTATAGCTTTAAACAATTTAAATTGTGATAATTGAATGAAATGATAAACAATGAACCATCGAAACCCGATCATTAGTTCAACTTTACTTCAATTTGCACATCATTAGTTGTTATCTCGACTGTTATCAACTCTACCAGTTTTAATAAGTTCATTTGTGCTAATGTTAAATAGAATCGGGCAAAACTTGTTCAACTCAAAGTCATGGGTTGAAAAAGATCATGTTCAATGTTTCATCATCTTTTACTTGACTTTTTAACCGATGATCAAATTTTTGCAATTTTCTCATCCTATTGAACATTTTCGCTGGTGATAATGGATACTAATATGGTCCACTAATGGATAACTTTGTAATTTTCATTGGTAAAGCCCAGAATTGACAATAAACAAAAGTCAAAGTCCAAAAAAAACAAATGAATTTACTTGTTTTTGTCGAATTGGAAAGAACTTGTTCGGTTCAAAGAAAATGCACCGTTCAGAAAAGTTTAGGTGAAAATGCGAAAGAAGATGAACATTTGCATGATTTAACAATGTTGGGTAAGATTTCCCTGATTTTAAGGCTTTGATCTTAAAGACACTAAAATTGATCTTAATTTCGCAAGTAAATCGATTTTCTCGATTTTTCACTTTGAACCTTTTCTGTCGATGTGAACCTTCTTTTTGAGACAATATGATAATTGATTGTAAATTGAAATGTTGCCAGTTAATAGATAGTCTTACCTTGTTGTGAGTCATTCGATGGTAATAAAGGTTTGAGCTTGCAGTAAAACGTTTACCGCAAACGTTACATTGATGAGGTTTTTCACCTGAATGGATTCGCCGATGAGTATTTAAAGATGATGAAGTGCTGAAACCTTTTCCACACACATCACAAACATGAGGTTTTTCACCTGTAAAATGAGAGAGAAAAAGCAAGAATGAAAACATTGATTGAAACCAAATGATGGGTCATTTTGAATTTACCTGTATGAGTACGAAGATGACGACGAAGTAAAGAGGGACGATCAAATGCTTTACCACAATATTCACAGGGTAACATTGTTCGTTCACGAGGTTTTTTGATTAAATTATTTGCTACCGGAGCATTAATGTTAATCATTTTCTTGTCATTATTTGTATCAACAGTTAATTTGGTGTTTCCATTTGGTAAGTTTAATATTGTTAACGGTGTCGTCGTTTTCGTCAGAGTTGGTGTTGTTGATGGACTTGAACTTGACGTAAGTTTAACCTGAGGTTGAGTTGAAGGTGATGAGGTTGGTGTTGGTGTTTTGGTCAATGGTGAAGCATACAATTTATCATCATTGGTGTTGTTGCCCTTTGATGAATCCTTTTTAACTGACAATCCGTTTAATGGTTTACTTGAACATTGTTTAACATTTTTCAAATTGACTTGATGATGGTCATTGAAGTGGTTTACTTTCAATGGTTGAATCGGTGATGATGGAGATCGCAGTGAGCCTATTGAAGATGAACGTGAAAGCAGGGAAGATGAAGGTGAAGTTGATATTGTTTTGGATGATAAATCCAACGATAATAAATTCCAATCTTGATTGGCTGCTTTAGAGGCTAACGATGAGGCTAGAGTTGTTGACAAGAATTCAGCTTCTTTCAAACCCAATTGAAAGGATAACGGTATCGTTGGTAATAGAGTTGATGATGATGATAAATTAGATGACAATGAACTAGATGAGGATGAGGATGAGGAAGAAGATGATGTAGAAGAGGAAGAAGAAGAAGTTTTATCTGTTTTAATCAGAGGCGATGATAAGTCCAGTGGAGCTTCAAAATCGTTCAACAAAGAAGCCAAAGGTAACCTTGTTGAGGGAATTATAAACGGATAAGGATAAAGTTGAAACATTATTGGTCAATTGTTTGCTCTGTTTTGTTAATCACTTAATTGTTGGGTTAAATTGTGGTTAAAATTCATTCGCAACGAAACAACAACAAAAAACAAAAAAAACAAAAGTTGAATAAATAAACAGTAAGGTAAGCGAGTCCAGTAAGAAACACAAATGCACAAAAAAACACGTTAACTTTAATGATTAGAAGTCAACTTGAAAACTAAAGCTAAAAGTTGTTGTTGATGAGAAACGTTGAGCTCAAAACGTTATCTAGTTTTAGGGTTGGACTTAACCTGCCTTTAGCTCCTTGAGTAGCTCCTTTAGTCCATCATCATTATCATCTTTACTCTCTTTCTCTCTCTTCTCTTCTTATCTCTTGCTTACTCTCCTTCGCCCTCCCACTCTCTTTCCCTCTCTTTTTCTTCTCTTTCTTTCTCTCTTATCTTCTTCTTTCTTGAAATGGACCCGCTAAAAACTCGACATAAAATGTTTATAATAAAAACTCAGGCCATTGAATGGTGAAGAGTTAATGGTAAAGTTGAAACAAAAGGTCCTCTAAATGTGTGCAGCTGATAAAGTTGTTGACGGCAAAAGTCCGAGTGTTTACCGTAAACTTTGGGAAAAGTCGCTATTTTTGGATTGAAAAAGGTTTTGAATGTTGTTCATTTGAAAAATTGGTTAGTTTGTTGGCGATTAAGATGAGGTTGAAGGTAAAACAATTATCATTTTAGGTTAGACCCAATGGACTTAGATCAGATCCACTCAAAAATCAATCAGTCCATGAGAAGGCCATTTCAGTCAACATAAGCGGTCTTTCATCTTGATGATGTTGATTCATTTCATTGATCCCAATTTTGTTGTTGAACTGGTGATTTTTTCAAGTAAGCCCACGAGATGTTCGCCATGAAACTTGCATCTTGACCATGGAAGAAACATTTTCATTTTCTTGACCAAATCAATTCCACTTGATTCCACATCAACTATCACTAATCTTGATTTTAGTCCAAAGACAGGTTGCTGGGAAAAAAGAAGCGAAATCGGAGAAATCTCCATTCTTTGACTCTTTCTTTTTGTAAATTGTGCTTGGTTTTGATCCTGTGAATGAATCAATTACAAACTGGACTTTTTCAACGAATTTAACCTCAAACGTAATTCAGATTTTAACCTGAGACAACATAGAGAAAAAATTGCATAATTTCACCGCATATTTGAGAATAAGACAGAGATAAACACAATACCCATTTGTGGTGAACTCTGGCCTCCTCATGGTCGCTCTTCTTATACACTGACTCTTATCTTGATCCAATGGGCTTGTCCCTTGTTAACCATGATCCTTTGCCATTACAAGGTTGACTCCTTTCTTCGTCATCATATGGAGACCCGGGTCCGTCTCATGTGTTTCAATGATATGGATTCAAAACAAAAGGGTAACCTTTTTTACTCCAAACTGGTTTCAACTATTTTGACCAAACGCGATATCAGGGATAAATTGAAACGAAACACAAAGGTGACTCGAGCCTTGTTCAAAAATACAGTCATCTTTGGGTTAATCTGGTTACCACTTAATCTGACAAATTTATATTTTGATTTCCTTCCCGATGACAATAGTTACCATTTGTCAACCACAACAATCTATTTAATACAAGCAATTAGTCAAACGATTACTGTTCTCTCGCCAATAAGCAATGCTTACCTTTACTTTTGGTCCAATACCAATATAAGGAAGCAAGTTAAAAAATATTATTTATTTGATCATTTTACCGGAATCAAGGCGTGATTATCCTTTTCAGCTAAATAACAATCAAAGACTTTTTAGAATCAAAATCCGAATCGAAAAAATGTTAAAACTTTACTAAAAGTTTCTCATTAGATTAAGCTCGAACGTTGCTCAAAAGTTTTTTCAGTTTTTTCTTCATCAATGTTACATTTACCCAAAACTTATTGTTTGCCAAAATTTGTATAGATATTAAACGAACATTATCCTCAATAATTGGCATGAACATTCCAACATCCCAGTCACTGAGAGCAACTGTGTCAGAGAAACGGACAGTTAAAGTAAGTTTGACCAAAGCGAAACATGTAATGATCTCTTGAAAATGGCGAGTAAAAGTACATGAAAAAGTACATGTATTACATGAAAATTGAGACGAGTTTCAAATTTCATCATTGATGTAATATTACAGACTCTTTTCATGATCCAGACAAAACCAATCAATTAAATGATCGATAGAAAATTTTTGGTCATGTTTTAACCATAATATTGTTCCATTTACCTGTAACAACAACATAACGTTTAGATTTTTGTAGAGAAACAAAAAATATGCGAAAAAACGGTAAAAAATGTTGCTCTAATGATAATTGTTGGGTTGATGATGAAACGATTTATTACAACAAAATTCATGTTCAACACATATAGACACAAGAAAGACACGAGAAATCAATCATTCCATACCAATCAGACTATACCAGTTGAAATGAAGATAATGATGAATAGAGCGAATAAAAGTAAAGCAGCAAAAAAAAGAAACCAAAATATGTGGATTCACATGTGTGAGTGTATAAAGGTAAATGCTATAAATATTACATTATACTCTTAACGTTATCGTTGATAGCCTCAGGTAAATTCGTGTGTCTCGAGTTTCTCATTGCAAGTCCTGCATTTGATTTAATTGTTATGCTACCGACACGACTTTTTCAACGCTTATCCTCATTTAAATCCCAAGACTACTTTAATTTTATTATGATTACTACTATCATCACCATCACCACTACCATCATCAACATCAACAACATCAACATAATCATAATATAATCATTATCAATCTCATCATCAGAATCAGAAGATGAATAAAATAAAAGGTGAGCGTTATCCTTTTTCGTTATCTATCAATTCATCTCTACCAAATTACATATTGGCGTTATTTTCAGCTTCACCAGCCATCATTAACATTGAGAAACAGTGAAACAAAAAGCTCAACATTCATTTATTGAATTACGATACTTTTCAGTGTTTATCATTTTTTTCATTTTCTGTTCATCTCTTTTTTTTGCTCATAATTATTTTCCATCTTAATTCAATTCTGACCAAAACTAGTTATTATCATCAATTATCTCTAATTTGTTTCAAAACTCAACAAATTATCACTCATAATCGATTGTTTTTCGTGATTTACAAGCAGAAGTTTACTTTTCTTTTGGCTCATCTTTACATGAAACTTTTTTTATAACTTAACAGATTATCAATCAACAAGATTCGCATTTCATATTCATGTGAACAGCAACAAGGTTCAACATAAAACAACTGAATTTTCTTATGTGCTACTTGTTTATACATTTATACCTGTCATCATTATCATTAAAAATAGCATAATGAATTAGCTTCATGCTTCAACAATTCAAATGTTCACTTGAAACGGTAAAGGTGAACCAAAGTTTAGCTTTTGATTAACTGATAAAATTAGCTAATTCGTCATTTTCCATTGGAAACTCATGAATTGGGATCCCGAATAAAATGCAAATTCAGATCTAATGAGCGATATATTTGATGAGTTGAGTTAGAACCTGATCGGTCATTTGCCTCATTGGGAGTTTTGATACTTAATGCTCGAGACTGCTTCGGACTCAAGTTTGATCTTCTCACGACATTGATGCAAAAGTCTAACAATTTTGCAGCAATTAACAAGATAACTTTAGACTTGAGAATCTTGTGGTTGAATTCAATTGAGCTTACAAATGAGAGTTGTGAGTGAAATGATAAATCAATATTTTTCACCATCATTGGGTTCAATTTGTATCTCACTGATTTCTTGACACATGAAGACTAATGATATCATAAAAATGCAAAATAATTCAATGGCGCTTATTGGACTAATTGAACTTTTCATTATTATTCTGGAATAGCAAATTGTATCATGTACTTAACCTAATGAATGACAAGTGCAATATCTGTAAGCATTTGTCAAGTTCATTAATTTCATTAGCCTTTGCATGGCTGATGTAAAAAGTGATCGTCAAGACTTTAACAAGTTTTATTGCTTATTAAAATGACATTTATTTGACCAAAGATTTAAAAGTTATTATGTAATTGAAATTAATCGGGACGATTTCAACCTTTTTTTAACTTTTCCTTTCCATTTTATCCAAATTCAAGTCTTTTTCATAATTCATTTGAATTTTTTATTGCTTTCATCATTTAGTAATATAATTATATTCAACAATTTTAAAAATCTCCATTCATTGGAACATCTTTCTTATGTTCCGATCATTACTTTTCACGGCTTTTTTTAATTGAATGTTGACTATTTTATTGCACTGACATTTTTCATTTAATCAAGTTTAAATTTATACCATTTAATCACATTTTTTATTACTTTGAATCAGAATATATTTGACTCTTCAGATGAAGGTGCGCCTAAATTGATTAATCTAATGAAAGGATTAAAGTCTTTTTCCAATTAATAATATCGATCAGTATTTTCAATTCGTGCAACAAAAATTATATTTCACTATTAATAACGTATTATCAGCACAATTGACAAAAAATAAGGTTCAATATCTAATGCCATCATTGGCTCATGTGTGATTACCAGAACAAGCGTATCAATGCAATGTATCTTGAGTTCCTTGGTTATTCATTATTTCAATTTTGATGCAATTGCAAGATTCATTATTAAAGTTTTCAATTCATTAACAAGTTGTAAGTTTTAAACTCAATCATTGAGTGAAATGACGTTGGTAGCACCATCTAACGATTAAACTGAATACTAATCAAGGATAACGAAGTTACCATTGTAATAACTTGCACCATCTTTTGGTTCATTTTGTTACTGATATACAGTAATTGGTCTCTGGGTTAACCGAAGTTTTTCAAAGTGCGATTGAATAGGAGTGGAGCTACAGTATTAGTATTTATCAGTTTTTGTGGCACAAATGATTTACTAAACCAGAATTTATTTCATCGCTTAAATTTCTAGAAACAAAAACAATCCATAATCGAAACTCAATCCTATCTCACGCTCATAATAAATTGATCAACTCTTTGAGCACTGAGCAAGAGGTTCAATTAAGATTTTTTTAGACAATTTATGAAATCTATTATGGAAGCAGACTCTGATACTTTTTTATAAATAAAAATTATCGCGTTAAACGCAATAAAATGCAAAGAGGAAATAATTTTGCTTGTTAACTTAATACGCTCTCAAATGTTAGTTTGTATGACTTTGGTTGAGCAACTTTCCAACTGAAGAAATGTCAAGCGACTTAAAAAATAAGAAAAGTAGCTCAATTCTCGGCTAAAGACCAATACATGCGACTTATTGAATGATAACTTCACTTTATTCATTTACAGTTGTATCTCTAATACAGAAAAATGCAATAAATTAATTTAAAATTGGAAGGTAATGAAATTGGTCAATAAGGCACTGAATCCTACCCTATCCCACATCGTTCGGATGCAACGGGTAGGTTTGACAACCGCCCAACAGTTAATGGCTTAAGACTTTAACGCTCGTTTCAGCGGCAGCCGCTTAACGCGAACAGCCCTAGGACCCTGTCAGACGCTGTCAGACCTTTATGACTCCACACTACCTCACTTAATGAATAAGGTTTCAACTCGACTAATAATAATGATATAACAAGGGGCTAATATTTTATCAGTTTTTTTCGTTTTTTCTTTAATACAGATCATTCGATTCAACAAGATCATTCCAATCATATTATTCAATAGATGTCAAAATTTAAATTCTTTTTTCCTGTTTATTTACTTAATTTGATCATAAATTATAAAAGTGGCTACAGGATTTTAATTATTTAATGTGCGAAGTTTCAACCAATATACAGCAATCTCTCTCAATATGCAACTCTTGCGTGTAATTGTCTACATTCAAGGCAAATTTTTTAGACGCTATTTCGTTCGCTTTTCCCATGTTTAATCCTTTCATGAATTTCTTTCTAATTATGTTTGTTTTAATGTTTAATTTGAGATCTTACATATAATTCAACATGAAAAGATCAATCAAATTATCTTATTCAATCAATTCTTTTTTTCTGTTCATTTGCTTGATTAGTCATAATTAATAGCTGTGTTTACAAAGAATAATTTTTTTTAGTCCGAGGGGGCCGGCTTTTTTCCACCACATCCACTACTTTATCCACCAATTTTTCAAACAATTTTTAAAAGATTATCTACCACCCAGATCCACCAAATTGTTGACCACTTTTGGGGTATGATAATGATTAATAGTGGATGCGCTAAATGGTGTAAAAGTGGTCAACAATTTGGTGGATTTGGGTGGTGGATAATCTTATAAAAAATTGTTTGAAAAAGTGGTGGACAGTTTGGTGGACAATTTTGTTGAGAAAAGTCTCTTTAAAAAACTGATGATATTTGGTTTAGTGGACGTGTTGCATTGGGTGATGGACAATATGGTGGACAATGCGGGGTAAAGACGGTAAAAAAGTGGTGGAAAAAAGCCGGTCCCGTCCGAGGGTTTGATCAATATCCAGACCCATTCAACTGAAGAGCAAATTAGCTTTACAAATCAAGTCAACATTGAATGTGACACAAAAAGAGAATAAAGCGAATCAATAAAAATTGATAAAAAAGTTGTGAAATTCATCTCCATGGTGTGAATGGTTCAGTAGATATTGAAATTCAATCACCGCACCTGCACATGGATAGTGAAGAAGTTTCAATCTGTTTCAATCTTTAAGCGGAAGAAATCAAATTGTAAACATCAGCAAAATAGCTGAATGTTAATACAAGTCAACGCGTTTTCATTTTCAGATATTCTTCAAATTAGTCGAAATTATTTACATTACAAGATATTGAACGCATTTTTATTTGGTTAAACAGGATTATCTCAAAGTTTTCAATACTTTATTTTGAAATAGCATAGAGCACGATGCAAAAATATGATTCATGAATGGTAAGATTAACATACAACATTTAATGCAAATTCAATTTTACTTAACTTGCTTTTTTAAATACAACTATTAAATAAACTGAACTGGAATATAAGTTGAAGTCAAAGTCATCATTTTATATTCAGAAAAAATCTGACCCATCAATGTCCACGCCTTATTGCGAGTATCGAACATCAATATTTTCTTTTGAGATTTTATTAAAAGTATCACATTCGACTTGTGCGAATCAAGCTGCAAATCTTCAAAAGTTAAATTCATGCCGTCAAATGGCTTAGACTTCTCTGTGGTTTTCTTGACCATATCGAAGACACAGAACGTCAATGACTTTGTTATGTTGTAACAAACATCCTTTAGAATGATTGCATGTACGCGATGATCGGCGAATGAGTTATTGTACCAATCAACATGTTCACCAGGCCAACCTTGGATATAGGGCCTGAGGTAACTGGAAAAAGAAAGAACATAATATATTTAAAAATATGAATGAATGAAATAGTAAATGAAATTAATGAAACTCACCCTTCTATATCAAATTTTGGCTTAAAAAAATCGTCAAGTTTATTATAATAAGTGTGCAGAGATTCAAACATCTTTAGCCAACGATACTTTTGCGAAACAAGATCAATCCTTAGCCCAGTTCGGCCACAATCAAAGATAACGTCAACGACATGTTCTTCGCTGATGACCGCAATAGGAATCTGATCATCTTCTTCGAATGAGCCACAAGGTTCCCAACAATTGTCACCGGTGTAATAACTCATACCAATGATATTATCTTCTAAGAAATACAGAGAAATTAAATATTTCTCTTTGATTCGGTCATTCAAACATGAATTTCGACATTCACCGGATTCACATGCTAATTCATCAAGTTGAGGAAGGTTTTTGACGATGAAATCATTTTCTTTTATCTGCAAATAGCAGTCTTTAGAGGTATAACACCATCGTATACATTGCATCAACTCCTCTAGATGAACACCACGCGATTGATCATGATTAATCCATTTCATGATGGCTTGAAACACTTGATATTCAGTTTCAACACATAAATCCAAAGATAAAATGTAATTAACAACTTCCAGCGGGAATTCCAAAAAATATTCACCGTTTATGAGTCGCGAAAAATTTCTACTCAAAAAAGAATTGATCTTGTTAAAGTTCAAGTTCAGAAATGAGTTATCATCTCTTACATGCTGAATCAAAGCAGGGATTTGTTTAGCTGTAAAATTTTCATAAAAAAATGATTGACACGCACTTTTTATAAATTCAATCTGCAGATGATCAGCAACTTCACACATCGGTAAAACGCTGTCCATAGCGAGCAACAAGCAACCATGATCCAAATAATTCATCAATGATTCGAAAATAGATTCGTCTATCTGCATCATAATGCAAACAAATTTAAAGGTAGAGAGCAAGATTGATAAAAACAACTTACTTAAATTAAAGTTGAACTGGATTCGAAAAGAAAAAAATTGAAAGAAACAGTTGAGACAAAGTCACAGGTTAAAATGATGAATTTGAAAAGCTAACAGTTAAACTGTTAAAAAAACACAGACGATCACAAGTAAAGACATGCGTGTTCGCTTTTAGTCAAGTTTGGAGTTTTATTCAAGTAAATCTCAACTTGTAACATGAATTTGCACCTAGATACATAACCTGTGGGGAAAAAGTTATGGACATTTTGTTCAAATGATTGTAATCAGTTTATTTTTTGAGTAATTTAATTTTTTTGATATGAAATTGAAGCTCAGGATCTGATAAATAGATCGAATATATTCGATACCACCATTATATGCTTTATCAACATGAAATTTGTGATTTTTCATGAGCCTGTGAAAATGTTGAGAATCAAATTTTTTTAGTTAGAGTTTTATTCTGTCGATTAATTCAGCGTGCTTTTTGGCCTCAAATCCATCCGAGCAAACATAAGCCTCGAGGGGAGATCATGAGCTTTCGAATGAACTAAGCTAAGGAACATTGCAAAGATTATTAGACTCAGGGATTAATGAAAATCCTGAGGCGTCGAAAACTACCTGAGGTTGGACGCATAAATAGCGGAGAAAAGATCAGGCCAAGTTAAACTTTAAATGGTGATAAATGAAGAATTATTAGCGCAAAATTTTTGAAATTTTTGTATCAAATTCTTCAATGACTAGATGAAATTCTGTGAAAATTCTAATCCTTTAGCTTAACCCAGTTCTGAGAAAACTTCAGATTACTAGAGTAGTAATTTGTCCATAACTTTCTCCCCACAGGTTACTTGTAGTTCGCGACTCTGCGGACATAACCCCATACAGAATAAATAATTTTTCATTTTAACTTTATGACTACACGCTCTCTCTAGTTTGTATACCCACAAGACTTTGGCTGACTGGGCAACTTTCGAACTAAAGAAATGTCAAGCGATTAAAAAATGCGAAAGTAACTCAATTTCCTGCTAAAGGCCAATATAATGAATATATTGATAATAACTTCACTTCATTAATCTACAGTTGTAGCCTCAAAACAGAAAAATGTAATAAATTAATTCAATAAAAAATTGAGAGGTAATGAAATTGGTCAGTAAGGTGCGGATTCCAGCTCTCTTCCACCGTCTGGTGAAACAGGCTGGTTCGACAACAGTCCCACAGTTAATGGCCTAAGACTTTGACGTTAGTAGAAAGAGAATCTCTTTCTCTATTCGAAAGACCAAGGGTCTTTCGTTTCTAACAGTCTTAGGACCCTGTCAGACGCTGTCATACCTTTATGACTCCACACTACCTCACTAATATTGGTTTTCAACTCGACTAATAATAATGCTATAACAAGGTACTAATATTATATCAGTTTTTCCGTTTTCTTTCCTCAATACAGATCATTCGATTCAACAAGATCATTCCAATCATATTATTCAATGAATGTCAAAATTTAAATTCTTATTTTCTGTTCATTTACTTAATTTAATCATAATTAATAACTGTGTTTCCAATGTCGTAATTATTTAATGTCCGAAGGTTCAACCAATATTCAGATCCTTTCAACTGAAAAACAAATCGGCCTTACAAATCAACTCCACTTTGCATGTGACACAAAAAGAGCAAATACAAGATTAGATCATGAAATTATTGTGAAATTCATCTCCATGGTGTGGATGGGTCCATAAATTTTGAAAGTCAATAGTTTTAACATGACATTGATATTAAAAGGATTTCAATTCTAAACTAAAGAAGTTAAAATTGAATAAAAGGTCGGAAAAATAGCGAGATTCTTGATTCAAGGCAACGGGTTGTAACTTAACAGATATTCTGCAATTTGGTCGAAATTTATTCACATTATCAAGAAAAAAGCAATTTATTAAAACAATTTAAAAAACTATTTCGGTTAAATATCGATTATCTCAAAGTTTTCAATACATTATTGTATTTTGAAAGGGTTTACAGTTTGATACAAAATCATGATTGAATGGTGATAATAATACATGTAATGATAGATTCAATTTTACTTTACTCTGTTTTTTGAATACAACTTTTTAATTAACTGAAACGAAATATCAGTTGAAGTTATTGCAATCATTTTATTATCAGAATGTATCTGTCCCATAAAGCTCCAAGTCTTTTTGCAAGTGTCGAAAATCATAATCTTTTGTTGCGATCTTATCAACAGTAACACATTTGACTTATGTTGATCCATTTGCAAGTCTTCAAATTTTAAGTTCATTCCTTCAAAGGGCTTAGTTTTCTCTATGGTTTTCTTTACCATGTCGAAGACACGGAACGTCAATGACTTAGTAATTATGTAACATACATCTTTTAAAATGCATGCATGGATTCGATGTCCATCGAATGGGTTATTGTACCAATGAACATGTTCAACGGGAAGGAAACAGAATAATTTTGTATCCTTTTGAGGGTAACAGATGATATTCATTTCTCCGTTGTATTCAATAAGTGTGTTTTTTTCCAGATCACACCATTTTTCAATTTTTTTAACTCCATCTTGAATGTAGGCTCTGTAGGAACTGGAACGGAAAAGAACATAATACATAAATTTGAAATTATAATAGATTGACAATAAAAGTTGAAATTAATAAAACTCACCTCTCTCTGTCAAATTTTGGTCTAAAACAATCGTAGAGTTGATTGTAATAAGCACGCGGAGACCCAGACATTTCTAGCCAACGATATTGCTTTTTAACAAAATCAAATCGCAGCCCAGCTCGTCCAGAATCAAAGATGACATCCACCACATGCTCCTTGTCGATAATTCCAGTAGGAATTTTAAAGTTGGCTTCGAATGAACCACAAGGTTCCCAACAATTTTCACCGGTGTAGTAACTAATCCCAATGAAATCAGTTTTTATAAAATATAGAGAAATTAAATGTTTCTCTTTGATTCGGCTATTCAAACATAAATTACGACATACGTCAGGTTGACATGTAAGTTCATCAATTAACGGAAGATTTTTGACGATGAATTCGTCTTCTTTTATGTTCAAATCGTCTCCAAAAGTATAGCACCATCTGATACATTTCATCAGATCTGGTAGGTGGACAACACGCGATTGATCATGTTTGATCCATTTAAGGATGGCTTGAAACACTTGATATTCATTTTCAATGGATAAATCCAATGATAGGATGTATTTAACTACTTCCAACGGAAATTCTAAGAAATATTCCCCATGCATAATCCTGAGAAAATTTCTGCTCAAAAAAGAATTGAGCATGTTGAAGTTAAGCAACGAAGAATCATCTTTCACATGTTTAATTAACGTAGGGATTTGTTTGGCGGTAAAATTTTCGGCTAAAAATGATTGACACACAGTTTTGATCGATCCAATCCTCAGATGGTCAGAAACTTCATACATTGGCAAAACGTTTTCCATATTGATTACAATCCAACCGGAATACACCCAATTAATTACTGGTTCGAAACAATATTCATTTAGATCAAATTGAAATTTCCTCACAACTTGAGAAGAACACAATTCATTAAAAAATGGAATTTTTTCACAAATCAATGATTTAGAAACTGAATATCTTGATGAACGATTAATCAACTCGATTTCATCTTCACTTTTAATCTGCAACATAATGCAAACAACAACAGATTGAAAAGGTATAGATCAAGAAAAAGGATTTAAAACAACTTATAGTAAAGTTGAACTTGATTTGAATAAAAACAAAATTTGACTGACAAAGGCACAGTTAAAATGGTGAATTTGAAAAGCCAACACTTTTTCAGACGATCACAAATGCATCACACATGCGTGTTCCACCCAATAAATTTTTTGTTTTTGTTTATCTTGTTGATTAATCACCGCAAAAGATTCTTTTAACCGTTTATTGTGCAAACGGTTTTTAGTTGAATATCTTTTGGATCAAGATAAAAAAGTGTGAAATATCAACAATAAATATTAGTTGAACCTTTTACTGTTTCCAATTTCATTTCTTTAGTTGACTTACAAATATTTTTAACCGTTAATTGGATAAGATTTCATGCTTTTACATGAAATGCGAGTGTCCAACACAATAATGATTTTTCTTTAGTCTCGAGTTACAAATGACCATTTGTATTAATAATAATTTGTATTGTAATATCAATTGTAATAATTCAATTGATTCTATGAATTAAGACAATTGTCTTACCCTTTTTTGTCTCAAAGTTGGTGTAATTAGCTCAAGAATAGGCTTTCAACTTGGACCTTAAACATTTTTTGTTTTGCAGATTAGGATCAAACCGTTCAACAGAATCAACAATCAAATTTCCAACTAAACACTGATTTACCAAATGATGATTGACTCAATTGACTTTGCATTGAGATGTACTGTGTGAGTCAAAAGTCAGTTTAAACTTTAAATCGATATAACTTTCGAACAGCTCTAGATAGGAACATAATTTTTTCAGCGTTATGCATAATTTCGAGGCGGATTACATATTCTTGAATAAAAAAATTTTGACCTGGAGATCGACTATTCACCCTTGAAAGTGCGGCTTCACAGGGCCAGAATTACGATAATTTGCTGAAAATTTTTTTATTCAAGAATATGTAATCCGCCTCGAAATTATGCATAACGCTGAAAAAATTATGTTCCTATCTAGAGCTGTTCGAAAGTTATATCGATTTAAAGTTTAAACTGACTTTTGACTCACACAGTACATGGCTTGGAGACAGTTTCTCAGATTCGTGATTAACCCTTTTTGTTTTGTTTATCAATTCGAGCCTTAGCTCTATGTTCATAATTTCCCCACTGCAAACTTTCTCCACACCCTGTAACGAATTTAATATTGTCAATGACTCTGTTGGCGTACTTTCTTTTTCGTTATTATTTAATTGTTTCCCATTGGCGTTGAATTTTAAAATCGTTTTGAGCAGCGATACAATTGATACAATACATTGAGATACAAATACTTGAAACTGAATATTTATTACTTGGAACACATGGCACATTAAGATTTATCTTTGCCCAAACTTTACAATACTGTAATTATTAATAATACGATTCTTAGGTTTCGCTTAAAATCCTTCATAGTAACTTTAAATTATTCTGTACATTATGGATTCTATTTTTAATATGCTTTCAATTTTTGTCAAAGTATTCATGAACAAATGAATTGGCGATCAAGCAAAGATTCTCATTCAATGTAAGACCTCTTCGTGGATTCCACGTGGTCCATTCAATCTACTAGTTGAAGAGACTATCTCTCTTATAAAGACTTATAAAGAAACATCAATTCGATGTAAAAGGAATTCTTTTAAAGAATCTCGAAAAACATTGTGCCTTTCATCTCAATGGTGTCAATGGTTTCATAGATTTTGAAATGAAATTATCTTATTACTGCATTGTTATGGAGCGGACTACAACTTCCAAACTAAAGAAATATCAAGCGACGCAAAAAATGAGAAAATTAGCTCAATTCTCGACTACAGGCAAACTTATTATTGATATTAATAACTTCATTTTACTAATTTACAGTTGTATTCTCAATACATCAAAATGTTGGGAGTTGATTCGATAAAAAATTGAGAGGTAATGAAATTGGTCAATGAGGCGTCGATGCCACGGGTGGGTTAAACAACCGTCCAACAGTCAATGATCTAGGAGTTTAACGTTAGTGGAAAGAAACCTCTTCCTCAACTAACACCTAGACCCTGTCAGACCTTTTTGACTACACACTACCTCACTTAATGGTCAAGGTCTCAACATACCTAATAATAATGATATAATAAGGTACTGACGCTATATCAGTTTTTTTCATTTTATTCATTACTACAAATAATTCAGCACGAAAAGACCATTCAAATTATCTTATTCAACAAATGTCAAAATTGAGATTCTTTTTTTCTGTTCATTTGCTTCATTAGTCATAATTAATAACTGTGGCTACAGAGTTGTTATTATTTAATGTCTGAAGATTCAACCAATAAGCAGATCTTTTCAACTGAAAAACAAAGCTTTAAAATCAAGTCCACTTTGTACATGACTAAAAGGCGCGTCTAGCAAATTAGATCATGAAAACACAGTGAAATTCATCTTCATGGTGTGAATGGTGCCGTAGATTTTGAAAGTCAATCGTTTTGACATCATATTGATATTAAAGAGATTTCAATTCTAAACTGAAGAAGTTACAATTTAATAAAAGAGCAGAAAAATAGCAAGATTCTTGATTCAAGGCAACGGGTTTAATTTTTCCAAGATATTCTGCAATTAAATCTAATCTTACATGACATTTTTCGCAATAATCACATTGAAATCCATTTAAAAATTTTATTAAGTTAATGAATTACAAATATCTCAAAAATTTCAATATACCATGTTGAAATGGTATTGAGTTGAATACAAAAATCTCATTCATTAATGGTGATAACATAATTGTAAAAAATAATCTTACTTTACGCTCTTTTTTGTATACAACTTTTTAATAAACTGAGCTGGAATATAAGTTGTTGTCAAAGTTATCATTTCACAACCAGAATATATTTGACCCATTAATGTCCACCCCTTCTTGCGAGTATCGAACATCATTATTTTCTTTTGAGATTTTATCAAGAGTATCACATTCGACTCATGCGAATCAAGCTGCAAATCTTCAAAAGTTAAATTCATGCCGTCAAAAGGTTTACTCTTCTCGATAGTTTTCCTAACCATATCGAAGATACGGAAAGTCAATGATTTAGTAATGATGTAACATACACCATTTAAGATGTATGCATGGATTCGATGTTCAGCAAATGGTTTAATAAACCAATCTATGTTTTCATCAGGCAAGAAACAGAATAATTTTTGATCCTTTTGTGTATAACCAATGATATTCATCTCACCGTTATACACAATCAATGTGTTCTTTTCAATATCAACCCAATCATCAATTTCCTCAACTTCATCTTGAATGCAGGCGCCGTAGGAACTGGAAAGGGAAAGAACGTAATAAAATAATTCAAAATTAGGTTCATAATACATGGTTCACATGTAATAATCGTAATAATACCTTTCTCTACCAAAATTTGGCTTGAAAAAATCGTAACATCTGTTGTAATGATCTAACCCAGACATCTTTAGCCAACGATATTTTTTTTCAACAAGATCAAATCTTATCCCAGTTCGGCCAGAATCAAAGATAACGTCAACAACATGTTCTTCGCTGATGACTCCAAAAGGAATTTGATCATCTTCTACGAATGAACCACAAGGTTCCCAATAATTTTCACCGGTGGAATAACTCATACCAATGATATTATCTTCCAAGAAATAAAGAGAGATTAAATGTTTCTCTTTGATTCGGCTATTCAAACATAAATTACGACATTCACCGGGTTCACATGCTAATTCATCAAGTTGTGGTAGATTTTGGACGATAAATTCATCTTCTTTTATATGCAAATAGCAGTCTTTAAAGGTATAACACCATCGTATGCATTTCATCAGCTCCTGTAGATGAACACCACGCGATTGATCGTGTTTGATCCATTTCATGATTGCTTGAAATACTTGAAATTCAGTTTCGATTGATAAATCCAACGATAGGATGTTTTTAACTACCTCCAACGGAAATTCCAAAAAATATTCACCGTTTATGAGTCTCAGATACAATTTCCAGTAATTTTGCGAAATTGTTGAGTCCATCATCTTATTTGTAATAAAAGCAGCGATTTGTTTGGCTGAATAATTAGCTTTGATAAATGAACTACAGTAACTTGTAATAGGCTTAATGCCCAAATGATCAGAAACTATGAACATCGATAAAAAGTTGCTTCCATGGATTACAATCCAATCAGAATACACCCAATTAATTAATGTTTCGAAACAAGGCTCGCTTAGATCGAACTGAATTTGCCTTTCAACTTGAGACGACCACAATTCATTAAAAAATGGAATTTTTGCACAAAACAAAGATTTAGAAACTGTATAACTTGATGAGCGATTAATCAACTCAATTTCATCTGCACTGTTGATCTGCATCATAATTTAAACAATAAATTGAAAAGTTAGAGATTGAGAAAGATGATGAAAACGACTTACTTATCCAAGTTGAACTTGGTTCGAACAGCAAAAAATTTTAAGTAACAGTTGAGACAAAATCGCAGTGTGAAATGGTGAATTTGAAAACTTAACAGTTTTATAAATCTTGAAATGTGGTTGTAATGTGCGCAATTGCGCATAGTTTATAATCACTGCTAATTGTTAAATTTTCAAATTTTTAACCGTTAACTGAGAAAACGGTTTTTAGTTGAATATCTTTTGGATCAAGATAACAATATTTGAAATATTAGTTGAACCTTTTGCTGTTTCCAATTTCATTTCTTTAGTTGACTTACAAATATTTTGAACCGCTAATTGGATAAGATTTCATGCCATTACATGAGATGTGAGTGTCCAAAACAATGATAATGATCTTTCTTTAGTCTCGAGTTACAAATGACCATTGTATATGTCTCTTTTTCGTCATTTGATTAGTTGTTAACTGGCTTATGAACTGAATGATCAAATTTTCAACTAAACACTGATTTACCAAATGGGGATTGACTCAATTGACTTTGATGCAAGACAAACATGACTTACAAGATGTTAAAGAATGATTATCACGATTCGTCAGATTCATTATTCACTCTTTCCACTCTATTGGCGCGGAATAATTCGAGTCACAGCTTTCTTTTGATCTCATTTCCCCTCACTAGAAACTTTCTCCACACCCGGTAACGAAGTTATTTAAATTTTATATTTTGTATTTATGTCTCAATAATTATGACTTGGAACACATGGCTCAGCAAGATTTAACTTCGCTCAAACTATATAATATCGCAACCTTTATTAATATAAAGTTGTATTCGCAATACAGAAAGATGAAATAATTTAATTCAATGAAAAATTGAGAGGCAATGAAATTAGCCAATGAGATTTCGATTCCTCCCCTTTTCCACACCGTCTTGTAGCATCGGTAAGGTTAAACAACCATCCAAGAGCTAATGCCATCTGACCTTTAAGCTCTCAAAGCTTTACTTGCTTTCGGACCGACCTGTGTCCTGTCAGACAACCATACATTGCACCTTTCTCACCTGTTTAATCAAAGCCGGGAATAGTTTTTCAGTAAAATTTCGCCAAAAATGATTAACACGAACTTTTGATTGATTCAATTTCCAAATGATCAGAAACTGCATGCATAGGTATAACATGGTTCATATAGATTACAACCCAATCGGAATAAACCCAATTTATTATCGATTCGAAACAAGATTCGTTCAGATCAAACTGAATTTCCTTTCAGCTCGAGAAGAACACAATTCATTAAAAAATGGAATTTTTGCACAAATTAAATATTTTGTCACTGTATAACTTGACTAACTTTGTTATATTAAAACATCATAAAGCACCGTTTTCAGGTCTTTAGGTTTCAATCACTATTAATGCAAGAATCTGCCATATTGAAAATTATAATATATTTAATGATAAAAACGTAAGAAGTATTTCAATTCCTCCTTGTATTGCAATTTAAATGTTACAATAGCTTCCAATTATTCTGCCGGTTAAGGATTCTAATTTCACAAAGTATTCTTCAACAAATGAATGAACAATTTACAAATCGATTAAATGTTTTACTAATTTATGTGAATAAAATTTGACTTATATCATTGTGGTAGCTTCTTAATACAAGCAATGAAACCAAATGCCGATGATGGCGATTCCCTGACCATATTTAACCGTTCAGTAGTTTATTGCGTCTCAAAGAAGCTGTTTTGTTCATCTATTCAGTATTTTGAGAAAATGTTTTGCTGTGATTTATTGGAATCAAGGGAAAACAAAGTAACTCTCGATTTAGATGAACACAGCTTTGAATTGATTGTAAACTGGGCTTACTCTGGTTGTGTTGAAATTAACATGAAAAATGTGATTCCTTTATATACCTGTGCTGACTATTTAATGATTGACACTCTAACAACTGAATGTAATATCTTTTTCTTTGCCAAATTTACTCTCATTGACCTTCCAATAATTTTAAATACTGCCACCGAAGTGACTAAATTAGTAAATCGCAACATGATCGACTCCTTCATCAGTCGTCATTTCCTAAAGATCGTCAAATCAAAGCCATTCTTAACATTTCCATTCGAAACAGTGAGACGAATACTGAAATTAAATTTATGGATAGATTCAGAGTTCCAAATATGTGAAGCCATCGTTAAATGGATTGATTATAATCCCGATGAAAGGAAACATCATTTTGTTGATTTAATTAAATTGATTCGATGGTGTTATGTTGACTTTGATGTTGCTTATCAAATCAAAGGCTATCGTAGATTCAACGAGTTGACACAATTTACTTCAATCATGTGTAAAATGGCAAATTGTTCAAATGGATGTTCATCAAATCGATCAATGCAAAGTAGTTTGATAAGCATTTTTGAGATTAGCAAAGATACAATTGAGATTCTCATTCATTGTAAAACTTCTTCATGGATTCCTTGTGGTCTATTCAGTCTAAATGAGACTATCTCTGATTATATCATTTGTGATGAACACTTTTCAGATGTTGTGTTTGATGCTGGTCGAAAAGGAGTACGAATTGATTGGGTTCATCGCAAGTTTCGCTGGTTAAACATGATTGGATCAGCTTTAGCCTATTATGGACAGATTTATTCAGTGATCATGTCGCATGTGGAAATTCCTGAGTAAGTCAAATGATTTATAGAGTAGGTTTGCCATGTTGCCATCATCTTGAGTTTTTTGGAACCGAACTTAAAATTTACTTTGTATCCAAACCTGTGTTGGCAAAGATTCATCAAAAGCACATTGAGTAAAATGTTAGTTTAATAATGAATATTATATTTTATTTTATCCTAAGAGCTAAAGTATTTTACTTGGATAATATTAACCAGGATTATTCATCTACAGATGAGGTATTTGGAGACTCATTTTTTGAATATGCAGGTTCATTTGTTACCGTTGGTTTTTCAAAGCTCAAGAAATTTTTCTGTATTTTCCCGATTGACCGCAAAAGCTGGTATTTCGGTGATTTCACTGAGAAAACTGCCATCACTGGAACAATAATTAAGAGAACAATTTACATCATTAGTGAAGATTTGGCATTTAGAATAATCGATCCAGTTAGTCGAAGCTGTTCTAAAACTGAACCATTCAAAGAATATCAGTTTTCTTTTGAAAATTTGCAATTAGCAAATCATGAATCTAATTTAATTCTTATTGATAAAGCATCCAAAGACCTACTTACTTATGATATTGGGAATAAAAAATGGACTTATTCAGGTAAGATGATAAATCCTAACCTCTTGATAGCAATCAGTTCAGTTAATCTGCCAACGAAACACATAAAGAAACTTTACATGAAAAAAGATTTAACACTAAAGGATTATCAATATTATTCGAATGACTCAGTGGCTGGAACTTCAAGAAAATCCAATAAATGGGATCAATGTCGAGCGCAATGACAACTCTAGTGACATTTGTCAACTAATCTTCGGTTCTATGTGACACTGAAGTAATCTGTTGGATGAATATTTGTTTGGATCAACAATTTGAAATAATATGATGATATGACACGAGATGAAAAAATTGTCCAAACAAGTAAGGTTGACTGGTGCTAAGCGAAAAGGAATGAGTGAATTTCGAATTGGGAGAGGACAATCTCGAACAACTTTCTACGGTGAACAACAATTTCCATCATGAATAACAGAAATATACACGTTTTCCAATTCTAACAGATCACTTCACTTTTTTGATTTGTTTACTAACCTTAAATCACATTACATTGTATTTTATATGTTTGTGTAGTGAATATTCAAAGTTTGAAATGAGATCATCTTATTACTGCATTGTTAGCAAATGGACTACAACTTTCCTCTAAAGAAATTTCAAGCGAGTTTGAAAATAAGAAAAGTAGCTCAATTTTCGGCTAAAGGCCAATATATTGAATATATTGATAATAACTTCACTTCATTAACCTACAGTTGTATCCCAATACAGAAAAATATAATAAATTAACTCAATAAAAAATTGAAGGTAATGGAATTTGTCAATTTGGTGTCGATTCCTCCCCATTTCCACAACCAGTGACCTCAGATTGGTGTGGAAAGTGGCATAGGGAAGGTTGAACAACCGTCAAGGAGTCAGTCACAGGGGACCTTGAAGCCCGTTAGAGATAACGAAACCCTCATAGATCTTAATTGACTGCTCACTACCTTCAAATAGAGTTAGTCTTCAACTTGACTGATAATAATGATATAATAAGGTACTAATATTATATCAGTTTTTTTCATTTTATTCATCATTACAGATAATTCAACATGAAAAGACCATTCAAATTATCTTATTCAATAAATGTAAAAATTTAAATTCTTTTTTTCTGTTCATTTACTTAATTAGTCATAATTAATAGCTGTGTTTACAAAGAGTAATTATTTAAAATCCAAGGGTTGATCAATATTCAGATCCTTTTTACTGAAGGGCAAATTAGCTTTACAAATCAACTTCACTTTGCATGTGACACAAAAGGAGAATCTAGCAAACTAGATCATGAAAAAAAATTGTGAAATTCCTCTCCATGTTTTGAATGGTACCATAGATTTTGAAATTCAATCATCGCACCATAACATTTGATATTGAAGGGGTTTCAATCTTTAAGCGGAAGAAATCGTACTTGTATGCATCACAACATGAGAAAAATAGGGAAATTCTTGATGCAAGGCAACGAGTTCTCATTTTTTCAAATAATAAGCAATTTATTCAAAATTTATTTATATTTTCAAGCAAAAAATCATATTAAAACATTTATTAAATACATTAAAACTTAGAAAATTAAGGTAGTGGAAAGAAAAATTTAGACATAAATTGTTTTGCTGATTATTCAGCAACCAGATTACTTAAAGAATTTATTTTTGTGAATTTTAGTTAATTGAATACTCATAATACACCCCAAGTAGCTACTTTCGCTATTCAAATTCTATCTCATGAAAAAAATCGAAGAAAGTAATCTTTGTCAAACTTTTCATTTTTTGAAATTTAACATTATTTCCAATGTAATTTTTCGCTAACTCCTTGTTTAATTTTCAAATTTTTGCCTTTTTGGCCTTTTTATGATTCAAAGTGATTGAATCTTTTTCGTAAATTTTAAATTATTGTTTTACGCATAATTTGGTCTATGCTGAAGATCTTGATCAAGTTTAAAGTTAATCTCGGATAACTATCGTCCTTTTCTGAGGCCATTTTCAATAATCCGCTTCTATTTGGCGCTTTCGAATTTGTGGACTTTTTACCAAGTCCTTTGACGATTTTAAAAATTCTTTGAGTTTACAAACGAGTTAGTATTAATTGCGCTGTTGAGCTGAACAGAATTTGATTTTCGATTTGGTCAAATATATGATTTACAATAACAAACTGACCACTATAAAAAATTTCAAAATATTTTAAATTTTGCGAGTACAATAATTAAGCCCTAATTCGAAAATCATTTGATCGATTGACTTCAAATTTCATAAGTAGCTGAAATTAAGTTGCCAGTTCGATATCTGAAAAAATGGTGCCCTTAAGTCTAGCCATTCTGTCGCAAATTAATTTTGAAATTATGTCTAAATTTTTATTTCCACTACCTTAGAATGATAATGACATAATGACAAAATTAAATCTTACTTAACTCTTTGCATACATCTTTTTTATAAACTGAACCGGCATATAAGTTGAAGTCAATGCTATCATTTTATTTTCAAAATGAATTTGTCCCATTAATGTCCACACCTTCTTGCGAGTATCGAACATCATTATTTTCTTTAGTGACTTTATCAAGAGTATTATATTCGACTTATGTTGATCCATCTGCAAGTCATCAAAAGATAGATGCATATCTGCGAACGGTTTAGACTTCTCGATAGTTTTCTTTAACATATCGAAGACGCGAAAACTCAATGACTTCGTAATGATGTAACATACATCGTTTACGATGCATGCATGGATTCGATGTTCGGCAAATGGGCTATTGTACCAATGAACATGTTCCACAGGTAAAAAGACATATAATTTTTGCTCCTTTTGAGTGTAGCAAATGATATGCATCTCTCCTTTGTATTCAATTAGAGTGTTCTTTTGAAGATCAACCCAATCTTCAATTTTCTTGACGCCATCCTGAATGTAGGCTCTGTAAGAACTGAAAAGAGAAAGAACATAATATTACATTAATTTAAAAAATGTTCAGAATAATAATTGCGATTAATAAAACTCACCTTTCTCTATCAAATTTTGGCTTAAAACAATCATGAAGTTGATTATAATAAGCGCTTGGAGATCCAGACATATCTAAAAACCGATATTTTTTTTGAACAAGATCAAATCTAACCCCAGTTCGGCCAGAATCAAAGATAACGTCGACAACATGTTCTTCGCTTATGACTCCAATAGGAATTTGATCATCTTCGTCGAATGAAGCACAATATGACCAAAAATTGTCACCAGTGTATAAACTCATACCAATTTTGTTCTCGGCCAAAAAATAAAGAGAAATTAAATGTTTCTCTTTGATTCGGCTATTAAAACATGAATTGCGGCATTCATTTGGTTCACATGATAATGCATCAAGTTCATCTGGAAGATTTTTAATCATAAATTCATTTTCTTTTATATGCAAATAACAGGTTTTGAATGTATAGCACCAACGTATACATTTCAGGAGCTCCTGAAGATGAACGATACGACATTGATCATGCTGAATCCAATTTAAGATGGCTTGAAAAATGCTGTATTCAGTTTCAACACATAAATCCAACGACAGAATGTATTTGACAGCTTCCAACGGGAATTCCAAAAAATACTCACCATTAATGAGTCTTAAAAAATTTCTACTCAAAAAAGAATTAAGCATGTTATAGTTGACTGAAGTTTCATTTTTCAAATGGTTAATTAGCGCCGGAATATGTTGAACTGTAAAATTTTTTCCGAAAAATGATTCCGAACTTTCTAAAGATGGTATCCTCTGATGACTCGAAACTTCAATCGGTATTTGAACGTTGCCCATTTTGATTTAAATTCAATAAGACTGACAACAGATTAAAAGGTAACCGAGAAAAAGATAAAACAACTTACTTTTTTAGTTGAACTTGATTCGAAAAAAAAGAAAACTAAAATATAAGAAACAAAAGACACACTTTGTGTCTGACAAAGTCACAGGTTGAAATGATAATTTTGAAAAGCTAACAGCTCCACAGACGATCACAAGTAGACCTGCGCATTCCATGCTTAATTTTTTTTGTTTATCTTGTTGATCAATCACCGCTAATTGTTAAATCTTCAAATTTTAACCGTTTATTGTGAAAACGGTTTTTGGTTGAATATCTTTTGGATCAAGATAACAATGTTTGCAACATCAACAATAAATATAAGTTGAACCTTTTACTGTTTCCAATTTCATTTCTTTAGTTAATGGATAAGATTTGATGCCATTGCATGAAGTGCGAGTATTTAACACAATGATAATGATTTTTCTTTAGTCTCAAGCTATAAATGACCATTAAATATGTGTCTTCTTCACCATTACATTCAAATTAAATTAAGCTGTCAACAGAATCAACAATTTCATTTTCAACACTGATTTATCAAATGGTGATTGACTCAATTGACTTTGCTATGTGATGTGGTACATGGCTTGGAGACAGTTCCCCGCGCCCTGCAATGAAGTTATCTAAAAATATTGTCAATGCATAATCAACAACCAGCAAAGTGGAATTAAATATAATTTTAATGAACTGTTGTTAATTCAGCCATCAAAGATCAAAGCAATATCTCATCCGTCTGAGCAACTTGGCTATAAACATCTTGTTTTTTGGTGCTGATTATCCAAAGATGAATAGGCTTTAACTCTTTGTTTTAGGAAAAGGTTTATTTGCTTTGGATCTTTTGCTCATCAATTATGGTCAGTAACTTTTTCGAAAATTATCTACAGTAGAGATGTTCCGATATGATTGATCGATCGAAAAGATCGATAATCGGAGAGAAAAATTTGATCGTGATCAATTTTAAAGGAGATCGATCATATCGACACATCCTCTGCTCGATATCAGAAGTTTGTTTTGATTAAAATTGTCTTTTAGAGTGATTTTTGCGTAAAAAATAGTGAAAAGAAGCTCAAATATCGAAAAATTCCAGATCGATATTTATCGCTAGTTTAAGAGATCGATCGACTCAGAAAAAAGATCGATCGAAAAGATCGATCACCCCTGTGATCGAAAATCGCCCATCTCTAATCTACAGTATTCACGTTTCTCGTCAATTTGAAAATTTGTTGTTCAAGAATAACTAATTCTGTCTCAATGAGATGCCTGATTTTTAAGATTCTTGACTTACAAATGTAAATGCAAAAAAACGTCAACAATGTAAGAGGAATTAATTCTGCGTGTTAACTTTATGCACTGGCCACACGCTTTCTCTAGTTTGTATGCGCTACAAGACTTTTGCCTATTGGGCCACTTTCCAACTAAAGAAATGTCAAGCGAATTAAAAAATGCGAAAAGTAACTCAATTTCGGCTAAAGGTCAATATATTAAACTATTGAATGATAACTTCACTTAATCAATTTACAGTTGTATCTCCAATACAGGAAAATGTAATAAAAAATTGGTAATGAAATTAGTCAATGAATCCTACCCTATCCCACATCGTTCGGATGCAACGGGTAGGTTTGACAACCGCCCAACAGTTAATGGCCTAAGACTTTAACGTTAGACGAAAAGTCGCTGACTTTTTATTTCTAACAGTCCTAGAACCCTGTCAGACGCTGCCAAACCTACTTGACAACACACTACCTCTATTATTGAAAAGGTTTCAACACGACTAATAATAATGATATAATAAGGTCCTGATATTATATCAGTTTTTTTCATTTTATTCATTATTACAGATAATTCAGTTGAACAAGATGATTCCAATCACATAATTGAATAGATGTCAAAATTTAAATTATTTTTTCCTGTTTAATTACTTAATCTGATCATAAATAGTCATAATTATTAATAGTCTGGGGGTTTAATCAATATTCAGATATTTTCAACTGAACAACAAATAATAGTTTTACAAACCAACTCCACTTTGGATTCGACCAAAAGGATATGTATGATCATGAAAAACATTTTGCAGTTCATCTGCATGATGTGAACGGTTCAATAAGTTTTGAAACTCAATCATCTTATCATGACATTTATATTTGAAAGGGTTTAAAGCGAGAGGAAGGGTAATTGTGTAAAAACGAAAAATTACAAGATTCTTTATTCAGGATAATCGTTAATTTTGTCCAGATGTTCTGCAATTTTGCAACATTTATTCTCATTTAAAAAAAATCAGATTAAACCATTAAAAATTTTATTCAGTTAAATTACGATTATCTCGAAATTTTCAATACACTATTATTAAATGGTATACAGTTGGATACAAAAATCTCATTTATTAATGGTGATAGTAACATAAATGTAAAATTAAACCTTACTTTACTCTCTTTTATGTATCAAACTTTTTAATAAACTTCACTGGAATATCAGTTGAAGTTAAAGCTATCATTCTATATTCAGAATAAATTTCCCCCATTGATGTCCACACGTTTTTGTGAGTGTCGAAAATCAATATCTTTTGCTGAGATTGGATCAAAAGTATCACATTCGCCTTGTGCGAATCAAGCTGCAAATCTTCAAAAGTTAAATTCATTCCATCAAACGGTTTACTCTTCTCGATAGTTTTCTTGACCATATCGAAGGTACGGAAAGTCAATGATTTAGTGATGATGTAACATACATTTTTTAAAATGATTGCATGGATTCGATGCTCGGCAAATGGTTTATTATACCAATCAACATGTACAACAGGTAAAAAGAAACACAATTTTTGATCCTTTTGTGTATAACCAATGATGCTCAGTTCTACGTTATACTCAATCAAAATGTTCTTTTCAATATCAACCCAATGATCAATTTTCTTAACTCCATTTTGAATGTAGGCTCTGTAGGAACTGAAAAGGGAAAGAACATAATAATACATTAAATTTAAAATTAGGTTGACAATAATAATTGCAATTAATAAAACTCACCTTTCTCTATCAGATTTTGGCTTAAAACATTTGTAAAGTTGATTATAATAAGCGTGTGGAGATCCAGACATCTCTAGCCAACGATATTTTTTTCTAACAAGATCAAATCTTATCCCAGTTCGACCAGAATCAAAGATAACGTCGACAACATGTTTCTTGAAGAATAAATTATAGACGTTTTTAAGATTATCTTCTTCGAATGAGCCACAATATCGCCAACAATTGTCATCGGTGTATAAACTCATACCCATGGAATTCTCATCCAAAAATAGAGAGAAATTAAGTGTTTCTCTTTGATTCGGCTATTCAAACATGAATTTCGACATTCACTGGGTTCACATGCTAATTCATCAAGTGGTGGAAGGTTTTTGAGGATGAATTAGTCTTCTTTTATATGCAAATAGCAGTCTTTAAAGGTATAACACCATCTGATACATTTCATCAGCTCATGTAGATGAACACCACGCGATTGATCATGTTTGATCCATTTAAGGATGGCTTGAAACACTTGGTATTCAGTTTCGATTGATAAATCCAACGATAGGATGTATTTAACAACTTCCAGCGGGAATTCCAAAAAATATTCACTATTCATGATTCTCAGAAAATGTCTACTCAAAAAAGAATTAAACACCACAAAGTTCTGAAGAAAATTCTCATCTCTACAATTCTTAAGCAAGTCATGAGTTTTTTCGGCGGTTAAATTTCTTTCGATAAATGTAAAACACGAATTTTTTATAGATTCAACCTTCAGATGAGACGAAACTTCTAACATGGACTTAAAGTTCTCTATATTGATTACTATCCACTTGGAATACAGCCAATTGATTACTGATTCGAAACAAGATTCGTTCAGATCAAACTAAATTTTTCTTTCAACTTGAGAGGAACACAATTCATTTAAAAATGGGATTTTTGCACAAATCAAAGATTTAGAAACTGTACTTGATGAGCGATTAATTAACTCGACTTCATCTTCACTTTTGATCTGAATCATAATGCAAAAAACAGCAAATTAAAAAGGTAGAAATCAAGATTGATAAAAACAATTTACTTATTAAAGTTGAACTTGATTCGATTAAAAACAAAATTTAAAGAAACGGTTGAGACAAAATCACAGCTAAAATGGTGAGTTTGGAAGCCAACAGTTTTTCAGATTGTTTATTCAGAAGACTTAAAGTGAGTAAAAATGGCAAGCCTTGAGTTCACCAATTCTTGTGCTAATTAAGCCAACTTTGGGACGATATGTTTATCTTGTCCAACCACTGCTAATTGTTAAATCTTCAAATTTCAACCGTTTATTGTCCAAACGTTTTTGGTTGAATATCTTTTGGATCAAGATAACAATCTTTGAAATATCAACAATATTAGTTGAGCCTTTTACTGTTTCCAGTTACATTTCTTTAGTTAACTTTCAAATGTTTTCAACTGTTAATTGGATAAGATTTAACGCCATTACATGAAACCCGAGTATTTAACGGTATAGTGTCCGTTCGCCAAACTAATTCTTGAGCAAACAAAACAAGAACATGTTTTACAGCTCTAAACAAGAATAATCTTCCAGCTTTACTTCGAGATTATCAATTAGTTGTTTCAAATCTAAGCTTTGAAAGAACATATTTTGATCTATTTTTTATTAAAATTCATATGGTTTGAATATGCCATGAACAGATCATGAACACATGAAATCAATCAAATGTAAAGTATAAAGAGGACAGAAGCAGGCAATTCTAATCATTTTTAGTTTTGAATTTTTTCACGATGGAGCGATAAATTTTATACTGATAGTTATATCAATAACGCGATTTCATTAACTGAATACTTACAAGGGATGCATGGTAGGTGATACGAAGATTCTGAACTTTTTTTGTGCTTTAAATATTCTAATGGGTCAGATATGAACCTTTGTCAAGCCTTTCGTTTCGGAAATTCTCCGTTTCAAAGTTACAGGGTGTCAAAGTTTCAACTTTTGCATAGTTTAACACTATTGAAAGCAATATGGATTTGTTAAAAAACATATTTTACCAACATATTGACTCAATTGACTTTGCTATGAGATGTACATGGCTTGGAGACAGTTTCCCGCCCCCTGTAATGAAGTTATCTAAAAATATTGTCAATGCATAATCAACAACCAAAAAAGTGGAAATAAATAAACTTTTAATGAACTGTTGTTAATTCAACCACCAAAGATTAACGCAATATTTCATCTGTCGGAGGACTTTGTCTATACATCTTGTTATCATTGACAAAGTAGTCTTTGTATATTTAATTGACCATTGTGACTCTAATGTATTTTTTTATTAGCCTAATCATTCATCGATTCCATTTCATAACCAAAAAGCAATTGTTTGGACTCATCTCAAGTTTCGTCGGTAGAACATGATTAGCTCATCTTCAGCCTATTATGAATAGATATATTCAGTGATCCATGTCACATGTGTAAATCCCTGAGTGTGTCAAATAATTAAGTTGCCGAACTCCTAGAATATTCAATAAATGCAATCAATGTCAAACTCTATCGATATTTATCAAGTGAGCTTTGACTTCATTCGACATTGAAGTAATCTGTTGGATGAATATTTTTCCAGATCAGTAAATTGAAATAATATGATTTGAAGGCAAGACATGAAATAGTTGATCAAACAAGTAACATGGAAGGATATTCCACGATTTTTTTGGTGCTGATTATCCAAAGAATAGGTTTCAACTCTTTGTTATAAAAAGTTATATTTGCTTTGGATCTTTTGCTCATCAATTATAGTCGAGTAACTTTTCCGCAAATGATCTACAGTATTCTTGTTTCTCGCCAATTTGAAAATTTGTTGTTCAAGAATGACGTTGACTGACTTTGAAGATTCTCGGCTTAAATTCAGAAAAACGTGAACAATGTAAGAGGAAATAATTCTGCGTGTTAACTTTAAGCAACTTGGTTGTTTGGGCAACTTTCCAACTAAAGAAATGTCAAGCGAATTAAAAAAAAGAAAAGTAACTCGATTCTCGGCTAAAGATCTATATATTAAACTATTGAATGATAACTTCACTTAATCAATTTACAGTTGTATCTCCAATACAGAAAAATGTAGAAAATTATTCAATAAAAATTGGTAATGAAATTGGTCAATGAGGTACTGAATCCTACTCTATCCCTACTTGACAGCACACTACCTCTATTATTGAAAAGGTTTCAACTCGACTGATATAATGATATAATAAGGTACCAATAATGTATCAGTTTTTTGTATTTTATTCATTATTACAGATAATTCAGTTGAATAAGATGATTCCAATCACAATCATAATTCAATAGATGTCAAAATATAAATTATTTTTTCCTGTTTAATTACTTAATCTGATCATAAATAGTCATAATTATTAATAGTCTGGGGGTTTAATCAATATTCAGATATTTTCAACTGAACAACAAATAATAGTTTTACAAACCAACTCCACTTTGGATTCGACCAAAAGGATATGTATGTACCAAATTCATATTAAAACATTTATTAAAATAATTTGTTTTATTTTATTCAGTTAAATTACGATTATCTCAAAGTCTTCCTTAGACCATTTTGAAATGGTATACAGTTGGATACAAAAATCTCATTTATTAATGGTGATAATAACATAATTGTAAAATTATTAAAAAACCTTACTTAACGCTCTTATTAAATACAATTTTTTAATCAACTGAACTGGAATATAAGTTGAAACCAAAGCTATCATTTTATAATCAGAATGAATTTGTCCCATTAATGTCCATACCTTCTTGCGAGTATCAAACATCATTACTTTCTTTTGAGATTTTAGCAAAAGTATCACATTTGATTCATGCGAGTCAAGCTGCAAATCTTCAAAAGTTAAATTCATGCCGTCAAAAGGTTTACTCTTCTCGATAGTTTTCCTAACCATATCGAAGATACGGAAAGTCAATGATTTAGTAATGATGTAACATACACCATTTAAAATGTATGCATGTGCGCGATGATCGGCGAATGAGTTATCGTACCAATCAACATGTTCAACAGGCTGCCCTTGGATGCGGGCTCTGTAGTAACTGGAAAGAGAAAGAACATAATATTACATTAGTTAAAAATAAGTTAATAGAATAATAAAAGAAATTAATAAAACTCACCTTTCTCTATCAAATTTTGGCTTAAAACAATCGTAAAGTTGATTATAATAAGCGTGTGGAGATCCAGACATCTTTAAACAACGATATTTTTTTCCAACAAGATCAATTCTTATCCCGGTTCGGCCAGAATTAAATATAACATCAACAACATGGTCTTCGCTGATGACTCCACTAGGCATCTGATTATCTCTCTCGAATGTGCCACAAGGTTCCCAACAATTTCCACCGGTGTAATAACTCATACCAATGTTATTCTCGTCCAAAAAATAGAGAGAGATTAAATTTTTCTCTTTGATTCGGCTATTCAAACATGAATTGCGGCATTCACCGGGTTCACATGCTAATTCATCAAGTTTTGTGAGATTTTCGACGATGAATTCATCTTCTTTTATATGCACATAACAGTCTTCGAATGTGTAGCACCATCTGATGCATTTCATCAGCTCCTGAAGATGAACACCGCGCGATTGATCATGTTTAATCCATTTCATGATGGCTTGAAACACTAGATATTCAGTTTCGATGAATAAATCCAAGGATATTATGTACTTAATAACTTCCAGAGGAAATTCCAAAAAATATTCACCGTTTATGAGTCTCAAAAAATTTCTACTCAAAAAAGAATCGATCTTGTTAAAGTTCAAGTTCAGAAATGAGTTATCATCTCGTACATGCTTAATCAAAGCAGGGATTAGTTTAGCTGTAAAATATCCATCAAAAAATTGTTGACACGTCTTTTTTATAGATTCAATTTTGAGATGATCAGAAACTTCATACATCGGTATAACGTTGTCCATATCGATTATAATCCAACCATAACGCACCCAATCAATTAATAATTCGAAACAAGATTCGTCTAGCTGAATCATCATGAAGACAAATTTAATGGTAGAGATCAAGATTGATGAAAACAACTTATTAAAGTTGAACGTGATTCGAAAAGAAACAAAATTGAAAGAAACAGTTGAGACAAAGTCACAGTTAAAATGATGAATTTGAAAAGCCAATAGTTCCACAGACAAAGATCTGCGTGTGCGCTTTTATTTAAGTTAGCTTTAGTCCTTAGAAGCGAAAGTAAACACCCTAGACCAAATAAATCCTTCGTTTTTGTTTATCCTGTTGATCAATCACTGCTAATTGTTAAAGTTTCAAATTTTAACCGTTTATTGTGAAAACGGTTTTTTTGTTGAATATCTTTTGGATCAAGATAACAATGTTTGAAATATCAACAATAAATATTAATTGAACCTTTTACTGTTTCCAGTTAGGTTTCTTTAGATAACTCTCAAATGTTTTAAACTGTTAATTGGATAAGATTTCATGCCATTGCATGAAATGCGAGTGTCCAACACAAGGATGATGATTTTTCTTTAGTCTCAAGCTATAAATGACCATTAAATATGTGTCTTCTTCACCATTACATTCAAATTAAATTAAACTGTCAACAGAATCAGCAATTTCATTTTCAACTAAAAACTGATTTACCAAATGATGATTGACTCAATTGACTTTGCTATGAGATATCCATGACTTGAAGAAAGTTTCTCAAAGAGAAATGTCTCTCTGATTAATTATTAACTCTTTTTATTCTGTTTATTGATTCTAGCCTTAGCTCTCTGCCCTCAGCCTTCCCCACTAAAAACTTTCTCAACACCCTGTAATGATGTGATCTAAAAGTATTGTCAATATTGCATAATCAACAACCAGCAAAGTGGAAATAAATAAACACTCAATGAACTGATCAGTTATTTCAGCCACCAAAGATCAACTCAATATTTCATCTGTCTGATCAACTTGGCCATTAACATCCTGTTATTATCATTGAACAAGTAGTCTCTCTATATCTGATTGACCATTGTCACTCTGTTGTATCTTTATTCGTCTAATCATACATCGATTCCATTTAGTAGCCAGAGAGCAATTGATTGCAATCATCACAAGTTTCGCTGGTTAAGCATGTTGGGATCATTTTCAGACTTTCATTGGAAGATATAATCCAGTGATCATGGCATAGTGCCATTTGTCAACCAAGCTTTGGTTTTATTCGAGACTGAAGTAATCTGGTGAATGAATATTTGTTCGGATCAGTAAATTGGAATAATATGATGATATAACACGAGATGAAATACTGATTTAATTGTCCTAACAAGTAACAAAGAAAGATATTCCAGGATTTTTTTTTGGTATTGATTATCCAAAGATGAATAAGCTTCAACTCTTTGTTTTAGGAAAAGGCATATTTGCTTTGGATCTTTTGCTCATCAATTATGGTCGGTAACTTTTACGCAAATTATCTACAGTATTCACGTTTCTCGCCAATTTGAAAATTTGTTGTTCAAGAATGACTAACGTTGACTCAATGAGATGCCTGACTTTGAAGATTCTCGGCTTAAGGCCAATATCTTCAACATATTGATAATAATTTCACTACTTTAATTTAAAGTTGTATTCTCAATGTATCAAAATGTGATAGATTAAGTTGATAAATATTTTGGTGAAAAATTGAGAGGTAATGAAATTGGTCAATGTGGCGTCGATACCTTCGTCTTTTCACACAGCTCCGCTGCAACGGTTAGGTTAAACAACCGTCCAACAGTTAATGGCCTAAGACATTAACTAATAGAACAGAGAAATCTCCGTTACTCAAGTCAGACCTTTTTGACTCCACACTACCTCACTTAGCGGGTTAAATTATAAAACTTGAGTAATAATAATGATAAAATAAGGTACTGACTTTATATCAGTTTTTTTTTCATTTTATTCATTATTATGGATCGTTCGATTCAACAAGATCATTCCAATCATATTGTTCAATAAATGTCAAAATTTAAATTCTTTTTTTCTGTTTTTTACTTAATCTGATCATAATTAATAGTCATAATTATTCAAAATCTGGAGATTTAATCAATGTTCAGATCTTTTCAACTGAAAAAATTACAGAGACCTGCCAGTAATTCAGGCTCACTTGAAATAGCTCATCTACACTATTCGTCAAGGAGCGTAATTCAAGATTTCCAATCTTCCATAATAGATCTTTAATAACCGAAAATGTTGCTCGATGGTGATTTCGCGAGTTTTTGGATTGATAATTCACGAAAGAAAATTAAATTAAGCTAATTAATTAATTGCTCATCAATTATGGTCGGTAACTTTTTCGAAAATTATCTACAGTATTCTTGTTTCTCGCCAATTTGAAAATTTGTGGCTCATAAATGACTAAAGTTGACTGAATGAGATATCTGACTTTGAAGATTCTCGGATTAAATGCAAAAAACGCTAACAATAAGAGGAAATAATTCTGCGTGTCAACTTTATGCACTGGCCACACGCTCTCTCTAGTTTGTATACGCCACAAGACTTTGGGTGATTGGGTCACTTTCGAACTAAAGAAATGTCAAGCGAATTAAAAAATAAGAAATCATCTCTTACATGTTTAATCAAAGCAGGAATTTGTTTAGCTGTAAAATTTTCATCAAAAAATGATTGGGAATAAAAAATGGACTTATTTAGGTAAGATGATAAATCTTAGACTCTTGATAGCGATCAGTTCAGTTAGTATATTGAACATATTGAATGATAATTTCACTCAATTAATTTACAGGTGTATCTCAAATACAGGAAAATGTAATAAAAAATTGGTAATGAAATTGGTCAATAAGGCACTAAACCTACCCTATCCCGCATCGTTCGGATGCAACGGGTAGGTTTGACAGCCGCCCAACAGTTAATGGCCTAAGACTTTAACGTTAGTCAAAAGACCTTAGGTCTTTTGTTATCTAACAGCCCTAGAACCCTGTCAGACGCTGCCAGACCTTTTTGACTGCACACTACACTCCACTATTCTCTTAAGGCAACGTTTTTTACTCTTTCTTTCTCGACTATCTCTTACTTTCTCTCTTACTTTTTTAGAAGAAAGGTTTCCTTAAGAGGGTAGTGGTGTGTACCTCATTTAAAGTTAAGGTTTCAACTCGACTATTAATATTGATATAATAAAGTACTAATAATACATCAGTTTTTTTCGTTTTATTCATTATTACAGATAATTCAGTTCGATAAGATCATTCCAATCACATAATCGAATAAATATCAAAATTTAAATTATTTTTTCCTGTTTATTTACCCAATTCGATCATTATTAATAACCGTGTTTCCAAATTCGTAATTATTTAATGTCCGAAGATGCAACCAATATACAGATTCTTTCAAATGAGGAACAAATTAGCTTAACAAATCAACTCCACTTTGCACATGAATAGGAGAAGGAAGCTAAAAGAAGAAACTAGCAAATTTTGGCTTAAAACAATCGAAAAGTAGATTATAATAAGTGTGCCGGGATCCAGAAATTTCTAAGCAACGATGGCTGGAGCTCTTAGAATTCAATGGAATAAAGGTCGATGTCAGTAACAATGTCAAGCTCTAGCGACATTTGTCAACTAAGCTTTGCTTTCATGCGACATTGAAGTGATCTGTTCGATGAATATTTGTTCAGATCAATAAATTGAGATAATATGGCGATATGACGTATGTTTACGTACAGTAAAACTCACTGCATGCTGCACGTAGAGCCTCAGATCATGACTGATCATGGATTTATTTTACTGTGTATGATAAAGTCAATCCACGTTCAGATTCAAATTCTGAATTGAAATTTTGTCTGATGGACAATCGTTGATAAAATTGATTTCAAATTTGTCATTTGGTCTCTTCTAATACAGTTGAGGCATCAGATTATTAACCAAATTCTTATCTCGAAAGACAGTATTGCACATATTCTAGTCCAACAATAAACCATCAAACTAAATAACCAAAAGGTTTTTCCGCAAACACAATTGTACATAATACGGATTCTGCATTTTTCCCCTACCCTGTTCAAACGGATATTTCTCAGAAACCTGAATTCTGATTAACCTCTGACTATTTTTCGGACATGTAGTGCAATCGTGACTTTCAGTCTACGCAGCAAATTCCCCGTAGAATCCTCTCCATGCAGTTACAATTTTTACACAAAAATTTGTTTTGACTTTATACTAGGTGTTCGGATGAACTATCCCTACATTGGCGCGTTTATAGCTCAGCAACTATGAATACTAGAGAGATATGATATAAGTCATTCGATAGAAAAAATGTGAGTTTTGTATGGCGCCCCTTTGATAATTTTTCGAATACAGGGTGTTTTTCGGTAAATCGTCAAAGTTGAAAAAGTGTCAAATTTTGCTGTGTGTGATTTTTTCTAATTTTTCATCAGGCCATATTAAAGTTCCAAAAATCTTATTTCCGATGGTCTTATGCTGAAAATGCTCCGATAAAAGGTTCTTGAGATATCAGCGTTCCAAGTAAGGGAATTCTTCCATAGGAAACAATGGGACTCAGAACGAAAACCCGCAAATGAGCCAAATGACAAAAGAAATATGCTGAATCAATCAGGATGGATCACGTGATGACATCCTGATATTAAAATTTCTCTTTACATACAAGAACGGAGAAACAGTGACAATCATCGTGAATTCTTCAAAATCAAATAACGAAATTCGCAACAAAAAATGATAAAACGAGAGCCATTGAATGTCAAGTGATTGATTTGATTTATAGTCACTGCATTGATTTATAGATGTATCCAAATATTAGAGATCATTTCTTGCAATTTTGGTCAAAAAAAATTGAGGGAAAATGAAAAGAATATCCAACAGTCAAAACAAATTCCTGGTTTATTGTCATTCTGATGGCCCTGTCCGATCTTTCAACTACTCACTACTTCACTTGGTCAACAAACAATTATTAATACTGCAAGAGTAAGAAACTTCGCTAACAAGGGAAGTATCCCAAGTGGTACGATCGTTTTCGATTTTTTTCAAAGTAACTCGATTTTCGGCTAAAGTCCAATATAATCAATATTTTGATAATAACTTCACTTCATTAATCTACATTTGTATCTCCAATACAGAAAAATGCAATAAATTAACGCAATAAAAAATTGAAGGCAATGGAATTTGTCAATGAGATGTCAGTTCAGTTAATCTGCCAACGAAACACATAAAGAAACTTTACTTGAAAAATGATGCAACACTAAAGGATTATCAATATTATTCAAATGACTCAGTGGCTGGAACTTCAAGAAGATCCAATTAATGAGATCGATGTCGAGCGCAATGACAACTCTAGTGACATTTGTCAACTAAGCTTTGGTATTTCATTGCCACCTTAGTAAGATCAGTATTCAGGTTCTATCAGCTGAAGAACAAGTTGGCTTTATAAAGCAACCTCGATTTGATGTGATAGATTGAATCAAGAACAATCTGTTCATTTTTATCTGTAAATGTAAATAGTTTCATAGCTGTTGGAATCCAATGGACTACAATTTTCTAACTAAGAAATTTCCTCGAAAATTATAGAGCAGTAACGCGATTCTCGACTAAAGGCCAATATACTCAACATATTGATAGTAACTTCACTTTATTAATTTGCATTCTCAATAAATATAATGTTAGAAGTTGATTGGATAAAAAAATTGAGAGGTAATGAAATTGGTCAATAGAGCTGGAAAGATATGCTCTTTCCGTATTTACTCTGTGAGTCTCTTTGATTGTGCACTACCTCACTTAATGGGCTAGGTTTCAACTTTACTAATAATAATGATATAATAAGGTACAAATATTATATCAGTTTTTTTGTGTTTTATTCATTACTACAGATATCAGCATGAAAGACCATGCAATTATCTTATTCAATAAATGCCAAAATTT
>NW_015449932.1:2953802-3049516 GCF_000239435.1 Tetranychus urticae
GCTGTTAAGTGTAACACCCTTTACTTAATTAGTCGTAATTATAGCTGTGTTTACAAATATTAATTATTTGAAGTCCAAGGGTTGATCAATATTCAGATCCTTTTTACTGAAGGGAAAGGAGGACCTGCAAATGGATAGGGAAAATCTCCTCTTAGGATATTTTGATGAAATGAACTTTTTTCAATGTAATTTTTTATGCTGATTCCGAATATCTGTTTCTTTTTTTGCTAAGACAACGCATTCGAAAAGAAAGTTCATATTATGATTCGAAGGTTGCATTTTTTAGCTCGTTAAAAGAGGTCGCTAAGCCAGTCGATTCTATTCGTGATTTATGTTATCAAGGGTACTGAATAATATAGTGAAGGTTTGGCCACTGAAAAAATCGCCAAACAGGGTCAAAATTGCAAAAAAACAGATAAAATATCGATTTATTAGTGACCTTTTAAAAATTACGAAGATGCCGTCTAAGCCAGCTAAATTTTGACATAATCAATGTAATCGAGCATGTTGAATAATATGGTGATGGTTTGGTTCCTGGAAAAATAGCCAAACAGGGTTGAAATTGTAAAAAACTGAATTTGAACAGGGATTAATGAGCGTCTTTTTGAAAATAATGAAAAAGCCGTCTAAGCCAGCTAGTTCTTGGCAAAATAAATGTATTCGAGCGTACTCAATTACACTATTTTTGCCAAGAATTAGCTGGCTTAGACGGCTTTTTAAATATTTTCAAAAAGACGCTCATTAATCCCTGTTCAAATTCAGTTTTTTACAATTTTAACCCTGTTTGGCTATTTTTCGAGGAACCAAACCATCACCATATTATTCAACATGCTCAATTACATTGATTATGTCAATATTTAGCTGGCTTAGACGGCATCTTCATTATGTTTAAAAGGTCACTAATACTATGTGATATTTAGATATTTTGGCCGATATCTCAAAAACTATGCATGATATAAAAAAATAGATTTGATTTATGGAATTGGCATTGAATTTTATGTCTGAAAAGTACCATTTCAAAAAAAATCGAGAACAGGCGATTTTGCAGGTCCTCCTTAGCTTTACAAATCAACTTCACTTTGAATGTAACACAAAAGGAGAATCTAGCAAATTAGATTAAGAATAAACTGCGAAATTCCTCACCTTGGTTTGAATGGTACCATAGACTTTGAAATTCAATCATCGCACCATAACACTGGATATTGAAGGGGTTTCAATCTTTAAGCGGAAGAAATCGTACTTGTATGCATCACAACATGAGAAAAATAGAGAAATTCTGCAAGCAACGAGTCCTCATTTTTCGTACTTTTAGAACTTTCTTTACACCCTGTAATGAAGTTATCTTTTAATATTGTCCGTAATTGTCAATGTATAGTGAACTTTAACCAGCAAAGAGTAAAAAAATATTTCCACACTTTTGATCAACTAACGCGCTAATTCAGTCGCCAAAGAGCAACTCAATATTTCAACTATCTGATCCATGGATATTAACATTTTTTGATGTTTGTTCTACACGTTTGTCAAGTTTAATTATTCAACTAAATTCAGGATAAGTTGACTGATAGTAGCGGTTACAACAATTTGAAACAATACATAGAGATACAAATACGATAAAATAGTATTTAAAACTCATTAATTATGACTTGAAACACATTAAGATTTAGCTGCGCTCAAACCAATGAGTACAATTATTAGGTTTCGCTTAAAATCTTTCATGATAGCTTTCAATTGTTCTGCACATTATGGATTCTATTTTTAATACGCTTTATAATTTCGCGAAATTATTCTCAAATGAATGTGCGATTGAACAAAAATACAAAGGAAATTCTCATTCATTGTAAAACTTCTTCATGGATTCCTTGTGGTCTATTCAGTTTAGATGAAACCATCTCTGATTATTATATCATTTGTGATGAACACTTTTCAGATGTTGTGTTTGATGCTGGGCAGAAAGAAGTACATATTGATTGGACTCATCTCAAGTTTCGTTGGTTTTCGTTGGTCGTTGGTTTCGTTAGACATGATTGGATCAGTTTCAGCCTGTTATGGTCAGATTTATTCAGTGATCATTTCACATGTGCAAATTACTGAGTGAATCAAAATTTCAGTGGCTGAAACTCATGGAATCCAATAAATGCAATCAAGGTCGATGTAGGTAATAATGTCAAGCTCTAGAGACATTTGTCAACTAAGCTTTGCTTTTAATCGACACTGAAGTAGTCTGTGTTATGAATATTTGTTTAGACCAATAAATTGAAACGAGATGAACTAATTTTCAAAACAAGTAAGGTGGTAAGCGGAAAGGAATGGGTGAATTTCGAATTGGGAAAGGACAATCTCTAACAACTTTCTACGATAAACAACAATTTCCATCATGAATAACAGAAATATACACTTCTTTCCAATTCTAACAAATCACTTAACTTTTTTGATTTGTTTACTAACAGTAAATCACACTGAATTGTATTTAATATGTTTGAGTAGTGAATATTCAAAATTTTGAAATGAGATCATCTTATTACTGCATTGTTCAAATATCCAACTAAAGAAATGTCAAGCGATTTAAAAATAAGAAAAGTAACTCAATTTTCGGCTAAAGGCCAATATATTCGACATATTGTTAATATCCCAATTGATCCAAATAAAGACGCTGTAAACACGAGCGTAAAACTTAATTACTAAATTTGGCGCCAGTTATGCGTTTGATGAAATTTATACGTGTCACATGCACTTTCAATTTCTAGTAACAAAAAGATTTTTCCAACTTGATCTCGATCCTCTCACCCTCTTAATTGTCACCCAAACTTGTCCAACTCTTTACCACTGAACTATAATTTGATTTTAAAAACTTAAACAAAATTTATTAATCGTATTGTATAAAGAGACATTGATACTTTTGCTTCACTGAAAATTATTGCGTTAAACGCAAAAAACGCAAAGAGGCAAACAAATCTGCGTGTTATTATAACTTTATGTTCTGGCCGTACGCTCTCTCTAGTTTGCTTTCAACATGAGACTTGGATCAATTGGGTAGATTCACTTCATTAATCTACATTTGTATTTTCAATAGAGAAAAATTAATTAATAAATTAACTTAATAAAAAATTGAAGGTAATGGAATTTGCCAATGAATTGTCGATTCCTTCCCATTTCCACAATTTCCAGCTCAAATTGGAGTGGAAAGGGGCATAGGGAAGGTTGAACAACCGTCCGGCAGTCACAAAGGACCTGGCTCGTTAGAGGCAACCCTGTTCACGAAACCTTAGCACGAACCTTTTTGACTACTCACTACCTTCAAAAGAAATAGAATTAACTTGACTTATAATTATGATATAATAAGGTACTAATATTATATCAGTATTTTTCGTTTTATTCATTATTACAGATAATTCAGTTGAACAAGATCATTCAAATTATCTTATTCAATAAATGCCAAAATTTAAATTCTTTTTTTCTGTTCATTTACTTAATTAGTCATAATTAATAGCTGTATTTACAGCAAGTAATTATTCAAAGTTCGAGGTTTTGATCAATATTCAGACCCATTCAACTGGAGAGCAAATTAGCTTTACAAATCAAGTCAATGTTTGCATGTGGCACAAAAAGAGAATAAAACGAATTAGATCAATAAAAATTAATAAATAAATTGTGAGATTCATCTCCATGGTGTGAACGGTTCAGTAGATATTGAAATTCAATCATCGCATCCGCACATGGATATTGAAGGAGTTTCAATCTTTCTGCAGAGGGAAATCAAATATTTAAACATCAGAAAAATAGTTAATTGTTAAAAGTCAACGCGTTTTCATCTCCAGATATTCTGCAATTTATTCGAAATTTATTTATATTATGAGAAAAAATCATATGGAACACATTTTTATTTGGTTAAACAGCGTTATCAAAAAGTTATCAATGCTTTATTTTGAAATAGCGTACAGTACGATATGAAACGTACAGTGATTTATGGATGGTGTTAACATACAACATTTGATGAGGAATTCAATTTTGCGAAATCAATTTTGGTATGCATTGAAATATAAAACAGATTCATCATTTGATAAGTTTTTAATAGCATAGCTGGTTAGCTCAGGAATAGTGACTGATTCAAATTCGTTTAAGACCATGTAAGGGTCATCAGCAATTTTAAAAGCTACCGATCCTTTCAGTAATGTATATATAGTTTTATAATTAGCTGTTTTCTGTAATGGTTTTTCACAAACACCATTCATTCTGAAAAAACCACTAGCGAGTCCATTAGTTTTGTCTCGGAAAAGTGACGCAAGTTCGATCGAATCACTGTCTCTACTTTTCTTCCATTGAAGATTTTCAAATGTTTTGATCAGATCTGCATTTTTAGATCGAGTTGAAACACTTTTTCCAATAACTCGCTTTTTTGAATACAACTTTTTGATAAACTGAACTGGAATATCAGTTGAAGTCAAAGCTATCAATTTATATTCAGAAAAAATCTGACTCATCAATGTCCACTCTTTATTGCGAGTATCGAACATCATTACTTTCTTTTGAGATTTTATCAAGAGTATCACATTTGATTTGTGCGAGTCAAGCTGCAAATCTTCAAAAGATAAATTCATTCCATCAAAAGGTTTACTCTTCTCGATAGTTTTCTTGACCATATCGAAGATACGGAAAGTCAATGATTTAGTGATGATGTAACATACATCGTTTAAGATGATAGCATGAACTCGATGTTCATCAAATGGGTCTTTGTACCAATCAAAATAATCGACAGGCAAGAAACAATACAATTTTTGATCCTCTTGTGTATAACAAATGGTATTCATTTCTCCGTTGTACTCAATCAAAGTGTTCTTTTCGAGATCATCCCAAGAATCAATTTTCTTAACTTCATCTTGAATGCAGGCTCTGTAGGAACTGCAAAGGGAAAGAATATAATATTACATTAATTAAAAATAAGTTCATAATAATGATTGAAATTAATAAAACTCACTTCTTCATATCAAATTTTGGCTTGAAAAAATCGTAAAGTTGATTATAATAAGCACTTGAAGATCCAGACATCTCTAACCAACGATATTTTTTTCCAACAAGATCAAATCTTATCCCAGATCGGCCAGAATCAAAGATAACGTCGACAACATGTTCCTCGTTTATGACACCAATAGGAATTTTATCATCTTCTACGAATGAGCCACAAGGTTCCCAACAATTTTTCCCGGTGAAATAACTCATACTCATGATATTGTCTTCCACATAAAAAAGAGAAATTAAATGTTTCTCTTTGATTCGGCTATAAAAACATTGATTTCGGCATTCGACGGTACTACATGCTAATTCATCAAGTTGTGGTAGATTTTTGATGATAAATTCATCTTCTTTTATATGCACATAACAGTCTTCTAATGTGTGACACCATCTGATACATTTCATCAGCTCCTGAAGATGCACACCACGCGATTTATCATGTTCAACCCATTTCATGATGGCTCAAACACTTGATACTCAGTTTCGATAGATAAATCCAACGATAGAATGTATTTGACAACTTCCAACGGAAATTTCAAGAAATATTCACCGTTTATGAGTCTCAAAAAATTTCTACTCAAAAAAGAATTGATTTTGTTGAAGTTCAGTAATGAGTTATCATCTCTTACATGCTTAATCAAAGCAGGAATTTGTTAGCTGTAAAATTTTCATCAAAAAACGATTGACACAAACTTTTTATAGATGCAATCTGCAGATGATCAGCAACTTTATTCATTGGTAAAATGTCGTCCATGTTAATGACAATGCAATCAGAATGTACCCAATTAATTACTGATTCGAAACAAGACTCGTTTAGATCAAACTGAATTTTATTTTCAATTTGAGAGGAACACAATTCATTGAATAATGGAATTTTTGCACAAATCAAAGATTTAGAAACTGTATAACTTGATGAGCGATTAATTAACTCGATTTCATCTTCACTTTTGATCTGCATCATAACTCAATTTGAAAAGGTAGAAATCAAGATTGATAAAAACAACTCACTTATTAAAGTTAACGTGATTCGAAAAGAAACAGTTGGAACAAAAGTTACAGTTAAAAATGATGAATTTGAAAAGCCAACCGTTTCACAGACAGGAGTCTAGAAATGCAAAGGCACCCGACATTACGCATGCTCAATTACTTTAACTTTTTGCGATCGTTTCAAAATCATTCTGTACGGTTATGAATGATTTTAAATTACAATGAGTTAATGAGTTAATTTCAGATTTAAAATCAATTAGCTAATTTTCTTTATTTGATAATTTAATTTTCTTCACAAAAATATATTTTATTATTAATTTTGAGCAAATTGAGGAGATCCCCCACAATTCCCCCACTCGTCCACAAATTTCATCTTAATACCTGGCTTAACAATCATTAAAAGTATTTTCACAATGCGATTTAATATTAAAAAACATGAGAAAAGTTAATGAAGGGAACCAATTTAATCTTTAATTACCAAAAAATAATCAAAAAGCTTTATTGAACTAGAAATGAGACAATCTAATGTGATTCAATGTTTTTTAGCTGATTCAATGAATTCTCATTCCTGTTAAGAATATATGATATTTATCAATCGAAAATTTTGTCCTTTAAAGATCAATAATGCAAAATTTTATTTTGAAAATCAACAAAATTAAATAGAATATCTTGCAATTGATTAAAATTATCAACTTTTTAAATGTTAGCAAAAAGTTAAAGTACTTGAGCATGCTCAATATGATGGGTGCCTTTGGATTTCTTGAATCCGTTGCCTTGGTTATCAAAGATGCTAAATCCTCTTCTTTGATTGGTTAGGTGCCTTTGCATTTCTAGACTCCTGTGTTTCACAGACGATCACAAGTTAACGCATGCGCATCAATCAATCATCAAGCTTCAATCGTTTGTTGAGTACCTTTTGGATCAAGATAACAATGTTTGAATTTCAAACTTTGAAATATCTCAATATTAGTTGAACCTTTTACTGTTTCCAATTTCATTTCTTTAGTTGACTTTCAAATGTTTTGAACTGTTAATTAGATAAGATTTTTTTGCCTTTACATGAAATGTGAGAATCCAACAAAATGAGCTTTCTTTACACCCTGTAATGAAGTTATCTTTTAATATTGTCCGTAATTTTCAATGCAAAGTCAACTTTAACCAGCAAAGAGTAAAAAAATATTTCCACACTTTTGATCAACTGGCACGCTAATTCAGTCGCCAAAGACTAACTCAATATTTCATCTATCTGATCCATGGATATTAACATGTTTCGATACTTGTTCTTCACGTTCGTCAAGTTTAATTATTCAACTCGATTCAGGATTAGTTGACTGATAGTAGCAGTTGCAACAATTTGAAACAATACATAGAGATACAAATATTTAAAACTCAATAATTATGACTTGGAACACATTAAGATTTAGGTTCACTCAAACTAATGAGTAAAATTCTTAGGTTTTGCTTAAAATCCTTCATGATAACTTTCAATTGTTCTGCACATTATGGATTCTATTTTTAATAGGCTTTTAATTTCGCAAAAGTATTCTCAAATGAATGTGCGATTGAACAAAAATACAATTGAGATTCTCATTCATTGTAAAACCTCTTCATGGATTCCTTGTGGTCTATTCAGTCTAAATTAGACCATCTCTGATTATATCATTTGTGATGAGCACTTTTCAGATGTGATGCTTGATGCTGGTCGGAAAGGAGTACGAAATGATTGGACTCATCGCGAGTTTCGCTGGTTAAACATGATTTGATCAGCTTCAGCCTAAAATTGACAGATTTATTCAGTGATCATTTCATATGTGCAAATTACTGAGTGAATCAAAAATTCAGTGGCTGAAACTCCTAGAATCCAATAAATGCAAGTAAGGTCGATGTAGGTAATAATGTCAAGCTCTAGAGACATTTTTCAACTAAGCTTTGCTTTTAATCGACACTGAGGTACTGTAGATTATTTGATGAATATTTGTTTAAACCAATAAATTGAAATAATCTGATGAAATGATGCGAGACGAAATAATTGTCCAAACAAGTAAGGTTGACTGGTGATAAGCGAAAAGGAATGAGTGAATTTCGAATTGGGAAAGGACAATCTCGGACAACTTTCTACGGTAAACAAAAATTTCCATCATGAATAACAGAAATGTACACTTTTTCCAATTCTAACCAACCCACTTCACTTGTTTGATTTGTTTACTAACAGTAAATCACATTGTATTGTATTTTATATGTTTGTGTAGTGAATATTCAAATTTTGAAATGAGCTCATCTTATTACTGCATTGTTATTAAATGGACTACAACTTTCCAACTAAAGAAATGTCAAGCGATTTAAAAATAAGAAAAGTAACTCAATTATCGGCTAAAGGCCAATTTATTCGACATATTGTTAAAAGATTCACTTCATTAATCTACATTCGTATTTCCAATGCAGAAAAATGTAATAAATTAACTCGATAAATTTCAATAAAAAATTGAAGGTAATGGAATTTGTCAATGAGGTGTCGATTCCTCCCCATTTCCACAACCAGTGAGCTCAAATTGGTGTGGAAAGGGCGTAGGGAAGGTTGAACAACCGTCCAGCAGTAAGGTTTATGACCTTCAAGCTCGTTAGAGATTACACTGTTCACGAACCCCACCAGACCTTTTTTGACTACCGTATCGGCGCACATAATGTCACGGTGCCTCGGATCGAGCTCGCTCGTAATAAGTGAGAATTTTAGTCACTGAGCATGCGTTAACTCAGAAAAGGAAAAATTTTTAAAAATCGAAATTGATCGGTTAAGAGAGAAATTTTGACTATTATTTTGAATTTTTCAATTCACTAATAGAAATACATTCAAAAGATCATTTTTTTTCTCTGCTAATCGGTCGAGAAAAAGCTCAAAGGGATCATTAACAATAGCCCATGAGCGTCTAAATGGGCAGCAAAGGTGCTGTTATTTGAGCGAGCCCATTTTGAAGCACCGTGACATTATGTGCGCCGATACGGTACTCACTACCTTCAAGAAAATTAGACTTCAAGTTGACTAATAATAAAGATATAATAAGGCAATAATCTTATATCAGTTTTTTTGTGCTTTATTCATTATTACAGATAATTCAGCATGAAAAGATCATTCTAATTATCTTATTCAATAAATGCAAAAATTTAAATTCTTTTTTTCTGTTCATTTACTTAATCAGTCATAATTAATAGCTGTGTTTACAGAGATTAATTATTTAGAGTCCAAGGGTTTGGTCAATATTCAGATCCATTCAATAATAGCTTTACAGACCAAGTCAACTTTGCATGTGACACATAAAGAGAATACAGCGAATTAGACCAATAAAATTGATAAAAAATTGTGAAATTCATCTCCATGGTGTGAATGGTTCAGAAGATTTGAAATTCAATCATCGCACCTGCACATGGATAATGAAAGGGTTTCAATCTTTAAGCGGAAGAAATCAAATTGTAAAAATCAGAAAAATTGGAATTGTTATTATACAAGTCAACGCGACATTTCATTCTCAGATATTCTACAATTTAGTTGGAATTTATTCACATTATGAGAAAAAATCATATTGAACACATTTTGGCTGTGGTTAAACAGGATTATCTCAGTTTTCAATACTTTATTTTGGAATAGCATACAGTACGGAATAAAATATGATTCATGAATGGTGAAATTAACATACAACATTTGATGATAAACTCAATTTTACTTTACTCGCTTTTTTGAATACAACTTTTTAATAAACTGAACGGGAATATCAGTTGAAACCAAAGCCATAATTTCATATCTAGAAAAAATCTGACCCATTGATGTCCACTCTTTCTTGCGAGTATCGAACATCATTACTTTCTTTTGAGATTTTATCAAGAGTATCACATTTGCTTCATGCGAGTCAAGCTGCAAATCTTCAAAAGTATAATTCATGCCGTCAAAAGGTTTACTCTTCTCGATAGTTTTCTTGACCATATCGAAGATACGGAAAGTCAATGATTTAGTGATGATATAACAAGCATCATTTAAGATAACTGCATGAACGCGATGATCGGCGAACTTGTGTTTATACCAATCAACATGTTCGACAGGCAAGAAACAATATAATTTTTCATCCTTTCGTGGGTAACAAATGATGTTCATCACTCCTTTGTTTTCAATCAAAGTGTTCTTTTCCAGATCAACCCAGTGATCAATTTTCTTGACGCCATCTTGGATGTAGGCTCTGTAGGAACTGGAAAGAGAAAGAACATAATATTACAATAATTTGTAAATATATTCATAATAATGACGGAAATAAAAAAAAACTCACCTTTCTCTATCAAATTTTGGCTTAAAACAATCGTAAAGTTGATTATAATAAGCACTTGAAGATCCAGACATTTCTAGCCAACGATATTTTTTTCCAACAAGATCAATTCTTATCCCGGTTCGGCCAGAATTAAATATAACATCAACAACATGTTCCTCGCTGATGACTCCAATAGGCATCTGATTATCTCTCTCGAATGTGCCGCAAGGTTCCCAACAATTGTCACCGGTGTAATAACTCATACTCATGATATTGTCATCCACATAAAGAAGAGAAATTAAATTTTTCTCTTTGACTCGTTTATTAAAACATGAATTTCGACATTCACCGGGTTCACATGCTAATTCATCAAGTTGTGGAAGGTTTTTGACGATGAATTCATCTTCTTTAATATGCACATAACAGTCTTTAAATGTGTGACACCATCTGATACATTTCATCAGCTCCTGAAGATGAACACCACGCAATTTATCATGTTTAATCCATTTAAGGATGGCTTGAAAAACACTGTATTCAGTTTCAACACATGTATCCAAAGATAGAATGTATTTGACAACTTCCAACGGAAATTCTAAAAAATATTCACCGTTTATGAGTCTCAAAAAATTTCTACTCAAAAAGGAATTGATTTTGTTGAAGTTCAGTAATGAGTTATCATCTCTTACCAGCTTAATCAAAGCAGGAATTTCTTTAGCTGAAAAATTTTCATCAAAAAACAATTGACACAAACTTTTTATAGATGCAATTTGCAGATCGTCAGCAGCTTCATACAACTGTAACACGTTGTTCATATTAATGACAATGCAATCTGAATGCACCCAATTAATTACTGATTCCAAACTGGACTCGTTCAGATTAACCTGGAATTTCTCTCCTCCTTGAGAAGAACACAATTCATTAAAAAATGGAATTTTTGCACAAATCAAAGATTTTGACACAGTATAACTTGATGAGCGATTAATTAACTCGATTTGATCAGCACTTTCGATCTGAGTCATAATACCAAATTAAAAGATTGATAAAACGATTTACTTATCCAGTTTAACTTTACTCGATCAGAAACAGTTGAGACAAAGTCAAAGTTAAAAATGGTGAATTTGAAAAGCAAACAGTTTTACAGACGATCACAAGTAAAGACATGCGTGCTCTTTGCTTAATTTTTTGTTTTTGTTTATCTTTTTGATCAATCACCGCTAATTGTTAAATCTTCAAATTTTAACCGTTAATTGTGCAAACGGTTTTTGGTTGAATATCTTTTGGATCAATATAACAATGTTTGAAATATCAACAATAAAAATCAGTTGAACCTTTTACTGTTTCCAATTTCATTTCTTTAGTTGACTTTCAAGTGTTTTAGACTGTTAATTGGGTAAGATTTCATGCCATTATATGAAATGCGAGTGTCCAACACAATAATGATTTTTCTCAAGCTATAAATGACCATTAAATATATTTCTTTTTCACCATTACATTCAAATTAAATTAAGCTGTCAACAGAATCAACAATTTCATTTTCAACTAAAAACTGATTTACCAAATGACGATTGACTCAATTAACTTTTCTATGAGACATAAATGAAGAAAGTGTCTCAGAGAGGAATGCCTCTCTGATTCATTATTAACTCTTTTTATTTTGTTTGTTGACTCTAGCCTTTGCTCTCTGTCCTGTCCTTCCCCCTAAAAACTTCCTCAACACCCTGTAATGATGTGATCTAAAAGTATTGTAAATATTGCATAATCAACAAAGTGTAAATAAATAAACTTTCAATGAATTGATCAGTTGTTATTTCAGCTACCAAAGATCAACTCAATATTTCATCTATCTGATCAACTTGGCCATTAACATCTTGTTATTATCATTGAACAAGTACCCAATTAAGCTAAATAAAGACGCTGTCAACACGAGCGTGTTCGTAACTTATGTTCTGGCCTTGCGCTCTCTCTAGTTTGCTTTCGGCACAAGACTTGGATCAATTGGGTAGTCTCTCTATATCTGATTGACCATTGTCACTCTGTTGTATCTTTATTCGTCTAATAATTCATCGATTCAATTTAGTAGCCAGAGAGCAATTGATTGCATTCATCACACTTTTCGCTGGTTAGACATGATTGGATCATCTTCAGACTGTCATTGTTAGATATATCCAGTGATCATGGCATAGTGCCATTTGTCAACCAAGCTTTGGTTTTATTCTAGACTGAAGTAATCTGTTGGATGAATATTTGTTTGGATCAGTAAATTGAAATAATATGATGATATGACATGAGATAAAATACTGATTTAATTGTCTCAACAAGTAGAAGGAAAGATATTCCAGGATTTTTTGATGTTGATTATCCTAAGATTAATAAACTTTAACTCTTTGTTTTAGGAAAAGGCATATTTGCTTTGGATCTTTTGCACATCAATTATAGTCGAGTAACTTTTTCGCAAATTATCTACAGTATTTACGTTTCTCGCCAATTTGAAAATTTGTTGTTCAAGAATGACTAACGTTGACTCAATGAGAGGTATAGTGTCCGTTCACCACACTAATTATTTGAGCAAACAAAAACTTGAAAATGTTTTACAGCTTTAAACAAAAATTAGCTTCAACTTAGCTTAAAATCAGCTGTAACTTAATTTATATTCATCGATTAATCAATTAAAACAATTGGAAATGTCATACTCAGCTCGATCAAAGTAAGCCCAATAAGGTTATCTATCAAAAAAGCAGAACCATGTTCGTCTTAACGACAAAGATAAATTTAAAAATATACTCGACTTGATGAACAATATAGATTTTATTAAGATGTATAACGTTATTTCATTAACTGAATACTCAGACCTTTGTACTGATATGATGGGGTTTGATTAACAAAAAAAATTAAACTTTACACCTCAAAATTGACTCTAACTTAAAATTTAAAGAAAATTAAGTCTATTTTCCTCTTAAAATTGTAAAACATTCTCAAGCTTATGTTTACTCAAAGGATTAGTGTGGTGAACGGACAGGGAACCCAATGAGATGCCTGACTTTTAGGATTCTTGACTTAAGGCCAATATATTCAACATATTAATACGTATAATAACTTCACTTTTTTAATTTAAAGTTGTATTATCAATACATCAAAATGTAAGAGATTAATTTAATAAATTTTGGTGAAAAATTGAGAGGTAATGAAATTGGTCAATGAGGCGTCGATTCCTTCGCCTTTTTCACAAAGCGCCGCTGCAACGGGCAGGTTAAACAACCGTCCAACAGTCGTTGGCTAAGACCTTAACGTAAGTGGGCAGAGAAATCTCCGCCGCTTCAAACAGCCCTAGACCCTGTCAGACCTTTTTGACTCCACACTACCTCACCTAATGAGTTAAGTTTCAACTTGAGTAATAATAATGATATAGCTTAGGTACTGACATTATATCAGTTTTTTTCATTTTATTCATTATTATGGATCGCTCGATTCAACAAGATCATTCTAATAATATTATTCAATGAATGTCAAAATTTAAATTCTTATTTTCTGTTTTTTACTTAATCTGATCATAATTAATAGTCATAATTATTCAAAGTCTGGAGATTTAATAAATGTTCAGATATTTTCAACTGAATAACAAATTAGTCAAAACTCGAGTTTTTTGTTTTTTTGGAGTGCTGACATCTATGTGAAATAATTAAATTTTAAACAATTAATACAGTCTAATGAATCCCCTTTACTAAAGGGCCTTTAGGCTCTCTACCCTTCGCTCTTCTGGGGGGAGTCATTAGAGTGGACTAATTGTTTAAACCACAAAATTTAATTTTCCCAAAATTTTAAGGGACAGTTGAGATAAAATCACAGTTTAAAATATTGAGTTTGAAAAATCCACAGTTTTACAGACGATAAAAATAGCTTTTTTGCGCGGTTTTTGGTTGAATATCTTTTGGTTCAAGATAACAATGTTTGAAATGTCACCAATATTAATTGAACCTTTTACTGTTTCCAGTTACATTTCTTTAGTTGACTTTCAAACGTTTTGAACTGTTTTTTAGATAAGATTTCATTTTCATTTTTTTCATTCCATTACATGAAATGCGAGTGTCAAACACAATGATAATGATTTTTCTTTAGTCTCGAGTTACAAATGTGTTTCCCATTAAATATGTTTCCTTTTCACCCTTAGATTCAAATTAAATTAAGTGTTACACAGACTCAACAATTCCATTTTCAACCTAACACTGATTTACCAAATGATGATTGACTCAATTGACTTTGCTATGAGATTTATTACATGGCTTGGAGACAGTTTCTCAGATTCGTGATTAACCCTTTTTGTTTTGTTCATTAATTCGAGCCTTAGCTCTCTGTTCATAATTCGCCCCACTAAAAATTTTACAAGTCGTTCTGTGCAGCCTTACAATTGATACACTACATTGAAATACAAATATTGTAAACCAAGAAGTTATGACTTGAACACATGGCGCATTAAGATTTAGCTACGCTCAAACCAATTAATACAACTCACAAATTCCGCGCAAAACGTTCCATTCAAAATAGTTTTCAATTATTCTGCACATTATGGACTCTATTTGTAATACGCTTTTAATTTCGCAAAAGTATTCTCAAATGAATGTGCGATTGAACAAAAATACAATCGAGATTCTTGGCTGATTTCGCTTGAGGAGTACGAGTTGACTGCACTCATCGCATAGTGGGCAGATATATTAACAGATCCTGTCACATGTGTAAGTTTCTAAGTCAGATAATTCAGTGGCTGAAACTCCTAGAAAATCCAATAAATGGAGCCAAGGTCGATTTCAATATCAATGTCAAGCTCTAGCGACATTTATCAACTAAGCTTTGGTTTTATTCGACTCTGAAGTAATCTGAATGATGACCTGGACTGAAGTGTTGGATGAATATTTGTTTGGATCAACAAATTGAAATAATATGATGTTAAGGAACGAGATGAAAAAATTGACCATACAAGTAAGGTTGACTGGTGATAAATAAGATTTGTATAAATGATTGAATAATAAATGTACACATTTCAACAAATATTGATATAGCGTTTAGATGTCACCTGTACAGCGAGGTATTTATGAGAATAATGAGAATAAAAATTAAGAAAATAGATAAGAAGTGTATAACTGGTAAATAGATTTGATAAAAATCACATTTCAACATGGAAGGATATTCCGGGATTTTTTTGGTGCTGATTATCCAAGGATGAATAGGCTTTAACTCTTTGTTTTAGGAAAAGGTATATTTGCTTTGGATCTTTTGCTCATCATTTTTGATTTGATTATCTTTTAGTTAACTTGATCCAACTCGGTGCATATAACTCGAGCAACAATTTAATCAGTTCTCTGTTCCCTGGTAATTTTATAAATAATTATTGTACTTCTTGACCGATGTCCTTGAGAAGCGTCACATTCAGGTTCATCATCTTCATAATCTACATGTAAACATTCACAAATGAGATTCCACCTTTTGAGAGCACATTCAATATTCCAACTGGAATTGCGAACATGGTAAGTTGTATAAAATACGGTTTCTGGGTTGCGAGTCATAAAATAGGCTAAAGTCATCAGAATGTCTTCAAAGTCTTCTGGGTCATAAAAACAATCGGAGGCTATGATAACATCAACAGTTGGGATCATGAAGAAGACGCCAGTGAACCGTCCCCATGTTAGAGGGCAAATGTGGAGAGACTTGGGATCAGGATCCTCAATGGTATCATCGAGAGCAATAATTATACCATTTAAACGAACATTTAAATCAAGTAGATCTGATTTTGCACGTACAGAGTGAGAATCGGTTAAAATCACTTTGGCTCCTATAAGAGCGGCGACAATACCACATAGGCCAGTTCCACTTCCCAGCTATAAAGAATGAAAATAGATCAGTTGAATGAAAAATTTTATAATAATGCAATTACTTGCTCAACACACGTCAAAACCAAGGTAAATCAGGCACCATGCTGAGCTCATTGGCTGAGTAGAAGCGTGATTCACACATGGTTAAAAGCAAAAGAAAGCATGTTTACCTCTAATACTCTTTTTCCAGTGAACAGGGGTTTGTTGTTAACAATAAACTGAGACAATACTGGTGCTGCAGGCCAAGTAATCATTGCATAGTCAGCATCACATTTCTGTTGAAATAAAAAGAAAAATTAGAAACTCTGAATACAGATGGAACGATTTATGTTTGGAAGTGTTTGTTTATGTTTTTGTTTCCCTTTCCTCACTCACTTCTTCAACCAACCTCTTTAATTTTGACCTCCAATACTGTTGATTCCCCTCTGACAGCAAAAGTAAACCTTCTGTCTGTAATTAACGTATTATCAGACACATTGGAATGGCGATGAATTAATGGCAACACATGATTATTGGATGACATGATGGATAAATCAACTAAATTCAATAGCACCAAGAAAAACAAGAGTAAAAATCAAAATCAAACAAGAAAACAAGAGTCGACCAACAAAGGGTCAATAAGGGTTACCTGGGTGATATTAAATCGGACGATGTACAATTAAATGATGTTAAATCCATAGAAACCTTTTTTAAATCTCAGGATCTTTTCAAATCGTTAGTGTTGAACTGTTTAAAAGTGAATAAATACCGCTTGTACTCAAAGAGTAAGCAAAAGAAAGAGAAAGCATTTAACAGAAACTGACGTTAACAGCTTTGGACAACTGAATTGAGGGTCGCCACTGCACTTTTCAAAAAAAATGTCAAATCAATCTTTAAAACTTCAAATTTTATTTTTTGATTTCATCTTAACTTGAGGTTAGCTTCAATAAAACCGTAAAAATATCTTTAAGCCAGTTTTTTCTTACCTTAATTAAGGGTTCAGATCAAGAAAACTAACTTGAATCATTTATTATTACATTTTTGCGTGGATTGTGCTTCTTATAGTCTCGAGTTGGGCCAACTATATAAGTAAACATAATCAAACACAACAAAAGCATCATCTTTTGTAGAATCGATAGAAATTCATTTGAATTCTTTTGAATTCTATCTAAACCCATTTAGGTATATCTCTAGTGTTTAAACTGTCACAGAATTAATTTAAAATATTGAATGGATCGAATATATTTTGTAAAATTTGATCAAGTTTCTTACATTCAATTTCTTCAATTTATCAATCGTTTAGCCTTTGACTTTGTAAATATTTTTACATTTTTCAAGTGATTCTGAATCATTTTAAAGAACAAAGTTGTTTTGAATTTGTTTTGGAGAAAACATTGAGTCAACATGGGCCAGAAAAAGTCTGTCCAAACTTTACAAACTTAAGGAACCCGTTTGTGAATTTAGTTTGTTAGATCAACATAGTGAATCATGCAAAGATTATCTTATCTGAGCAAAAGATCAAGTTACCTGATTAAATTCTGGGAAGGGAATCAACGAAACCTCTGTTGTGATAACTCATGGCATTATGGTAACTGTTTACAGTGAAATGTGACTGAATTTTGTGACGTTCACCTGTTTATTGAGAAGTGAAGGTAAAGAATCAAAAGCTGCAACTTTTTATTAAAAGATTTTACTCGCAATACTCAAAAATTAGCCGATCCATCTGTTTTGAATTGAAAGCTGCTAAGTGTAATAAAATACATTTACATCATGTAAAGGCGTCCTTTATGTCACATTTGAATTTAATATTAAGGATCCCATTTATTTTTCCAATTCATTTATAATAGATGTTCAATATTTAACTGTACACACCACTACCCTCTTAAGGAAACTTTTTTCACTCTCTCTTGAGGAAATTTTCATAGTCGCCATCTAGTTACTTAATTACATAACGTTAGACGACTCATGTTATCGATATCCTCTGACACAATAAGTTAGATCTATGCGATAGATGGCGACTTAGAAGATTGTGTTTCCTTAAGAGAGTAGTGGTGTGTATGTCTATGCTAAAGCTAAAACAAAGGCAGGATCTTTGACCAAGCTTCTCAAGGAAGATTAAAATTCAGACTAATGGAAGATCTTACTTGAACCGAATCTGAATCAACCTTAAAAGATAAATAATGAACTTGGTAAATTCTAGATTTACTTTGCATTTTAAATACAAATGATTAGTTTCAGTCATTTTTACTGAATTGTATCTGTTAAAGCTGTGAGGAAAAATATTTGTTGAGATTCGTGAATTACATAAACTTTAATTTAGAGATGCTGTTATTTTCGTATCCTTTGCTTTGGTGATGGTTCAATTCTTGAGATGAACTCTGGCCTTTTCAATAATATCTTTCCTTATTCTGGGATAATCTGGATAAACTTCAAGTATAGACTGCGCCACGTCAATAGCATCAGCATACCTTTTAACTTTCATATAATCATGAGCTAATTTAAAGCCAACTGAAGCATAATTGGCTCCGAAAATTTTCCAAGCCATTTCATAATTGTAAATTGCTTCTTTAAAGCTTTGACTTTTATCCATAATGAAACCATAGTATTCATAGGCTTTAACACATGATCGATTATATTGTAAGACACGTTTCAATAATTCTTGAGCTGGTTCAAATTTTCCTGATTGAATATAAATATCAGCTAACAAAAGCCAACATCTTTCCAGATATTCTGCTTCCTAGAAAATAAAAGAAAACATTGAAGAATTAATATGCCGATTCGAACAGTAATCAGTATTAACTAACCGAATAGGACCAATCAATTTTGGTAACCTTTTTAAGATGAGTTCGAGCTTTTTGAGTTTGCTTCATTATTATATAGCTGCTAGCCACACCAAGCAATGCTCCTGGATGATCTTTCTGTAAACAATGTTAACATTTAATTGTCAAAACCTTTAAAAATGATTAAACATAGAAATAAAACTAACATATCTTGGATCATTAAGAATCCGAGCAAATTCTGATAAGGCAATTTCTGCGTCCGTCTTTTGTTTACGAGCAAGTAACACGAAATTACACATCAATAAGTAATCAACATCATCTGAGGCAACATCACGAATCTCCTGTTTAATGAAGAAATTGGAAATAAGTTAATAGCTTTTCAGTTGGTTACTGAGTTACTCACTCCTAATAGCTTTGAGGCCGTTTTAATGGCAGCGTCTTGAGCATTCATTGTTTCTAAACTTGTTAAACTTGAGTTGACGGATTCAAATGTTTCACCACCAATTGTGCCTCGCTCTGGATTGATAAATATCTCAATCATATGAAAAGAAGCCATTAATCCAAATTCTGGATCTGATCGTGAACGATTAAAACATTTAATAGCTTGATTGATATCACCGGAATACCTGTTAATGAGATGGAAATGAAGGGTTTAGCTTATTTTGAAATAGGAACATTTCTTTCCAGTTCAAGTTTCACTATTAACCTACCAACTAGCAAGACCTTTACAATAATTGAATCCACTTTCTGATGAAGCTCTTGGAGTCGATTCAGCCACCTTATTAATATAATTGTGAGCAATGTCCAGTTTACCAACTCTACGAGCAGCTTCAATAAGTCGAGCTAAAGCTGGATAATAATCTGATGAAAGGTAAAATGAATTGATTATTAAGTGATATTAAATTGATAAGCAGCTTTGACTTCGTGAACAATTACTTTTCAAGTTATCCATCAATTGTTGAAAATGTGACAAGGCTCCTTCAAAATCATTGCGTCTGAACATTAAATCAGCCGTCATCTTGAAATACAAAAAATTATTGTTAACAAAATGCAAAACTACTGACATGTAATAGATTTACCAATAAGGAATCTTTATCATTTGGTGCGTTTTTCAAGATTAAAGTTGAATATTTTCGAGCCTCCTCAAGATTATCATCAGCAACATATAAACGTTCCAAAGCAGTTAAGATCTATGAAGAATGAAATTAATAAAACAAATATATCAGTCAACCACGAAATAAACTTATTTGTTACTAACCGTGACATTATCTGAGTGATAACCGAGAGCTTCTTTGTAAATTTGTACAGCCCTTTTTGAGTCTCGAAGATGAGTCATTATTAAACCAGCCAATTGTAAACTAATCCTAATACCGAAAAAGATCATAAATTTAACAACTGGTGAAGGAATATTTGATGAAATATATACTCAATGGACGCTTTCTTGATTTCGATCTCTGAATCCGGCCTTTCAGCTGATATGCGCCTTAAAACTCTGTAATAGGAATGAGAAAGAAACACAAATTTAACAAATAAAATAATTTATAATCGAGTAAAAACTCACTTTAAATACATGTTGTGAGATTTTTGTAAAGTTTCAATTCCAACATCTTTTTTTGACGTTTGCAGTTGAATTTGAGCCAAGAGATTCAACATTTTAGCTTCCCATTCAAGATTCGTCAAATCTTGATCTATAAACCAACCAGCAAAAATTCAAATAATTAAATTAAATACAATAAGATCAATATTGTTGAATCAAGTGTTTAAAATTTTTGAGCATTTACTTGAACCAGATTCATTGTTTGATGCTTCCAATGCAGACATTATCAAGTCTAATGCTTCAGGGTAACGTTTCATTTTGTACAATAATGTCGCCAAATCAAATCTAAGATCATTTTCAGGACTCGATTTCAAAGCTGCTTTATAATACGTGATTGCCTTGTGGATAGAATAAAAGAAAAAAAATTAATATCTAAATAAACAAATGCCGCAAATCGTACCTTTTCAAATAAATGTGTTTTGATCAAAGCCTGGCCAACTCGTCTCGTAAGCAATCCATTTTTGGGATTCTTTTTTAATGCTTGTTCATAAATTTCCACAGCTTTCTCTGGCTAAAGTCAAATAAACGATAACATCGTTAAAAACGTATTAAACAAATTATTTTCTTTATTTACCTCAAGAATGTTCATGTAAGCGTCTCCTAACATTAAATATGATTGTGGATCGTTATACTTGTCAAGAATGTCTTTATAACAGCTTATGTATAAACGACGATCACGACGATGTTTGAGATAAAGTGAAGCCATTATTTCTCGCGACCTAATGAAATCTCGTCCATAAATTGGAGAAACTTCTCTTAAAATGGATAAAGCTTCCTCAACATTGCCTCGACTTTGTGCTAAAGATGCTTTGATTATTAGTATTTTACTTTCCTCTGGAGTTCCGATACAATTTTTTGATAATTTGTCCAACAAGTCCGATGCGATTCCCTACAAATGGGATACAATTCATTAATATCTATTCATTTTGTGACAATCAAACATGCATTTTCTACGCACATTTTCGCTTTGCAGAATATAAATATTGACCATTTCCAATTCAATCGTGACTTTTGAATTCCAATCAAGACCCAATTTTGATGTTTTAGCAAGACTGCTGTCGATCAAGTTATGCAAAATTTTCAAGCATTCATCATATTCCTTTTGATGTTTCAAAATGCTTATTTTAACCATTATATAATCCAGTTTATCTCGAATCTAAGAGATCAATAAAATGAAATTATTGTAAAAGTTCTTATTTTGACGGAAAGGGGTATATGACAGTAATTTGGCCGATCTCAAATTTTTTCAAATATTGATTTTCTGATAGAGCATGAAATATAACTAGGTTTAACCTTATAGTGGCCTCTGTGAGGTTTACCGTTCGGCCACAATAGCCGTCCAAAGTTGAAAATTCATGAATTTTTTTCAATGATATCTCTTTGTCGGATTGTGATAGATGGTTCTAACTTAGTATTATAAATCCTCTAATATACATATATGTCCTGAGAAATAATAAACTGTTCAAATCATTTCCTTCTCGAGTTATTCAGCCAGATCACTTTTCACTCCCATTTTCTTTTTCATCGATAACTTGGTTCAAGTACCCATGAGAATTTTTTCCAATAGTGCAAAATGTTGCTCAAGACTGCAGCTATGCCCTGAGACATGATCTGTGATCTGTGATCTGAAAAGTGATCTGGCTTAATAGCTCGAGAAGGAAATGATTTGAACAGTTTATTATTTCTCAGGACATATATGTATATTAGAGGATTAATAATACTAAGTTAGAACCATCTATCACAATCCGTCAAAGAGATATCATTGAAAAAAATTCATGAATTTTCAACTTTGGACGGCTATTGTGGCCGAACGGTAAACCTCACAGAGGCCACTATGAGGTTAAACCTAGTTATATTTCATGCTCCATCAAAAAATCAATATTTGAAAAAATTTGAGATCGGAAAAATTACTGTCATATACCCCTTTTTGTTCGAGTGTTTTGATCAACCTCAAAATTGTGACCCATCGCAATGTCCAATGTTTGACTAGCTTTTTGGTAATTTCCTTGATAAGCCAATATTTTAGCTTTAAGCAAATGGCCATCAATGAATGTAGGCTCATGATCAACTGCTTTATCCAGATAACATAGAGCAGCTCTTAAATCACCAGTAAAATAATTAACACGAGCCATATTATACAAGGATCCAGTTAGACCTGGACAATTAGAGATTAATACACCAAGTAAATCCTTGGCTTTGGACAAATTTGCTGGTAAAGATTGACCCTTGACTCCTGGTTCGAACGGCAGATCACCAAAACAAAGTTGGACAACATTCAAGCAAAACTGTGGATCCAATCGGAGGTAATATTTCAATCCTAATGAAAAAGACTAAAAGCAAAAATATGTAATTAAATTCAAGAAAATCTTTTAAGCAATAAACTCATGGATAATCAACTCACTTTGAGACTATACAACCGATCGTCAATAATTTGGATCAAGTATTGGTTAGTTTGATCATGATTTCGTCCCATCTTTCGATTCCAAAGGCAACACAAATACATCAAATCCTAGCAGAAAAAAGACTTGAATAATTAAATCATGTTAATTTGCTTGATATCTAATTCAATCAGAATTGAACTGACAACTTGTGAGAGTTACCAAACTTATCATGTAACAAATTATTGACTAACAATATTACAATGTGTATGTTGTATAATAATTTTTGTTTTTGTATTGTTTTGTAAGTGTAACGAATTAAATGCTAGAGCTGAAGCAAATCACACAAATATTTCAACAGGTTTGTATTTCCCTTATTGTGTTCAGCATATTGATAACTAGTGATGGAAACAGCAAAAAATAAAACCAAGAAAAATTATTTTCCTAGAAATTCAGACTCATCAGTTGGTATCATGTAATGCAATAGCAATGAATCAACAGTCAGTGAACAAAAATACTGAAAATCAACCAAGGCTACTGAATTTTTAAATTTCTATCAAGAGCTAAGATTTATTGATAAATTGATTGTTTCGACGACTTTGAGTTCTACAAAAAGAACTTTCAGGTAACTTACATGATTCATTCCCGTCGACTTATGAAGTTCTTCCATCGCCTCAACCTGATCAGCAGCTTTAACTGGATCCTCAATAATAGCACAATGAAGTACTCCTAGTGCTGCAGCTAAATTTGCCTCATCAGCTCTAGTAACAGTCGTAAAATGTCGCTTAGCATCCACCAATCTATTTATGATTAGACATTGATGGCCCAACTCTAGAACATATTCAATACGATTTGGTTCCAAAAAAGTAGCCTTTTCAACCATTGAATAAGTTTGCTCAATAATCCGTTTTTTGTTGAAAGCCTAGGAAAATCAAAGAATCAGTTGTCGGAAAATAGGTGATTATGTTTGAATGTGATCGCTAAAAATGGCCAAAACTCTATTATTCACAGAATTGAAATTTGTGCCATTTTTGTTGATGCCAACTCATTTATAAGAGGGAAATATTACCAATCTTGAAATTAATTTTCCAGTCTCATAGAGCAATGTACCATTTTTGGGTTCTCTTATTTCTAATGATGATATTAAATCATCAAACCTTGATGAAGCTGAAGCTTCATTGCCTTCCCAAACTAAATCATAAATGATTAGATATCGATGTGCTTCAATACAGTGTCTATCAAGGGTCAATATTCGTCCTGCCGTATCAATAGCTTGTTCCCAATCTTTAAGAGCAACTTGTAATTTCATCTTTTCAATAAAAGCTGGGATAAAGGATGGCTGTAAAACAATCATTTGGTTTAATTGTTCAATTGCTCTCCAATAGGAACCACTTCGTTCAAGACATTTTGATTTACCAAGAATAGCTTCTGGATCATTACTGGAAAGCCAAGAAAAAGCAATTAAAATGACGGTCAATAGACATTCAACAAGATTGGAGTCTCATTACGAAAACATACAGTTTAACTCCTTTATCGAAAAACTGAGCTGCCTGAGAAGTTGATTTATCACCACCTGAAAGTAGTTCAAGCCAACCAAGAACATTTGAAGCTTCTCGTAAATTGTTATTCAATTTCAACATTCGATCCAGATATTCACGAGATTTATCAAATCTACCGACAAAAAGAAGGTAAAGTCCAGCAAAGTAAAGCGCCACTTCTTTTGCTTGTTTGCGTTGATCGCGCAATTTCCCTTCAAGTTTACTGATTTCCTCTCGATCTAAAGAACCCAAAAGAATCAATTTATTAACACAATTTGTCAATATTAGATTGGCTAATGGCTTTTGTTGGCAAACAAAACAATTACCCAGTGATTTACAAGCTTTATGTGCATGGATAAGAGCTAGTAAAGATGCCAACACCAAATTTTGATCTTCTTGAATATTATCGAGCTCTCTGATTGCTTCCTGGTAACGAGCTGTAATCAAGATAAAAGATAGCAATAGTTAAAATAACTAGAAATTAATTGGAATTGAAATTTGCGAACAAAAAATCAATTTCTAGCGAAATAGTTGAGCAATTTAAAACAACCAGCTTAAAATAAAGTTGAAAATCAATCATAGAAACATTGAGAATGGCGCATAAACCAGCTAATAAAGCAAATACGGGTATTCAGAATATCATCCATATTCAAATCATTTTGGCTAAATTGCTTTTTCTGATTAAAATACAAGTTCAATCAATAAAGGGTAAATAATTCACCTTCCAAAAGCAATGAGATTCCATAATAAAGTCTAAATTTATGGTCAGACGGAAATACTCGAATCCCTTCTAAAGCAGTGTTGGCCATCATTCGGTTAAATCCATGAAGACAATAATAATGAATGGTACTCTATAATCATATAATGATATAAGGCAAAGAAAAAATTAATGACAAAACCAGATGAATAAGATAATTTATGGAACAAAAATACCGAGAAAAATGATGAAAGTAAATGGTCATCAAATTTAAAGTTGATAAAAGTGTCTATTTTATAGATTACTCACCCGAATCAGGACTTCTTTATCGGATAACATTGTAATGACAATTAGAATCAATTTTAATCATAAATAACGAACAATGAATTCCAAGTTATTTGTTTTGTTGACATCAACTTTTGGCAAAACCATGGTTACCGTTTGTCAGATTGTAAATGTTTTAACAATTTATATTCAGTCAGCTGTTGCTCAATTTTGAATTTTACTCAAACCAATTTGATTGAGTCTGTAAATTGACTTTAAATGACCTTTTATGCTAAAGTTGGCAGTTGCTTTTCAAGGTTTATCTGAGTGTATTTTAATCAATTTTATGCGGCAAATTTTCATTGCTTCAATTTAACAAGGAAATAGCCACAGAACGGAAAGATTATTAAATTGGTCATTATTGGTAATGAAATTAAAATTAAATATCAACTGTTTTGTACCATTTCTGATTGTATATCTTGATTGATATAATGATTAACCATAATTGGCGATAATTGGAAACGATTAAGGTTAGATAATTGATTAGGGAAAATCAATTCAGTGATAATTAATATGTAGATGCATTAACACGGTTATTAGAAAGATAATAATTTCAACGTATTTGACTAAAACAAGTTTTTTTTCAACTGATTCAAAAGATTTACAATTAATCTTTGAAGCAAATAGAACGAAATTATGATTAAACGGAAAAGCATTTGATTAAATTATTTAAAAGTTGAGCCAGTTAGTTTCTTTTTATAATCAAAATTGCTGACATTTAATCATGATAGATAATTGATACAAGTTACTTCTTTCCAGAAACAGTTTCGTGATGTGTAGATGTACATTAAATTAAAAACTCATAGAAAAGGTCTACACATGGAAAGAGATTAAGATGATTTAGTTAACTTGATAATTTGTTTAAGAAAACAAAGACTTTTATTAATCATAATTGTTCTTAATTTTGTAATTAACCATAATTGTTACCTGAACCTGATGTTCACTTTTGACTCTTCAATTGATTTGAAAGCCAATCGAGGCCTTCGTAAAGACCGTCACCGCTTGTCGCACAAGTTGCTTGAATGTACCAGTTACGACTACGAAGGGAATGTAGGCCAAGTTTATCGGTGATCTCAGCAGCATTCATTGCATTCGGAAGGTCCTAAGGTATCAAAGGGATGGATGGATGACAGAGAGAAAGAGAGGGAGAAAAGAGAGGCAGAGATGAGAAATTAGTTAGCGATAAAAGAGGTAAAGATAAGAAATGACAAAAAGAATGTTGTGCCAAAGTCAAGGTACAACTAACTACCGGAGCAGCCTCTTTTTAACCGAGAACAATGCCTACCGGTAATCAATCATTTCTCTCAACCGTTACATACCTGTTTGTTGGCGAATATAAGGAGTACAGCATCCCTGAGCTCATCTTCAGCCAGCATACGGTTCAATTCTTCCCGAGCTTCGCCAATTCTTTCTCTGTCATTGGAGTCAACCACGAATATAAGGCCTTGTGTGTTTTGGAAATAATGCCTCCAAAGTGGTCTAATCTTGTCTTGTCCACCTACATCCCAAACAGTGAAGCTTATGTTTTTATATTCAACCGTCTCAACGTTGAATCCTGTAGAGTAAAAAGAGAAGAGAAAGAGAAAAAAGAGAGTGTGAATTGTAAAGAAGAATAGAGAAAAGAGAGAAGAGATAGAAAGAGAGAGAAAGAGAGAGGTGTCATGAAGAAAGGTGTCATGGGTGTGTTAACTCTCAAGCGAACAAATGGAAAAATTTCGTACAATATGCTCAAAAATTGAAAGAATAATCTTGAAAAGGGTTAAGGAATGTAAAAATTTTGTCACCATCAAAAAAGAGACTTACCTATGGTAGGAATGGTAGTGACGATTTCACCAAGTTTAAGCTTGTAAAGGATGGTAGTTTTACCAGCGGCATCTAAACCAACCATCAATATTCTCATCTCTTTTTTACCGAAGAGTCCTTTAAATAGATTGGCAAACACATTACCCATCTTGGTTAGTTGATATTCTATTCAATTTGAAGGTAAAGATAAACAAGAATCAATCTGACAATTAAATAAAAATTCAAGCTAAGATAAAAAAAATTGATGATGAGGAAAAAAGATGGATAGAGAAAGAAAGAGAAGGGAGCAAGAGAAGGTTAGGTTATAAGACGACTATAAAGCTTTAGTGAATTGAACAGCTCATCAACTCAACAACTAGAGGTGCGTTGGTTATGCTTAGTTTTGGTAAGAATAACCAGTATTCGCGGTTACTTTGAATTTAGGAAACAAGGATTCAAACACTTTAATGTCAAACATTCAAATCTTTATTTATAAATACAACCATCGTTAACACTATCAAAAGACTTGACCAATTCTAATAGCTCACTATGTGTCAATCGGAAAAAATTGAGAGAAAAATCAATAAAATTTAAGCAATTAATAATCGGTCAATTTAAACAATTATCAAATGGTTCTTGTTACAACCAAGATGTGACGCTAGCAGTTCATAGTTTTCATAGTTACTGTAACCAGTAACCAAGGTTACCTTCCCCCGGTTAATTGCTGGTTTCATTTTCAAACAGTTTTCATTTTGATTATTTAATTCTTAACCAATTTATTAAATTACATTTTCTTATCACTCTGAATTTTGTGCTAACTAAACTGCCTCAGATTCACCAAGATAACAATCATTAAATGACCAAATTAAAGGTAAACTTCAAGGTATGTTGTAACGTATTTCAAACTTGGATGTTAACTTGTCAAAAGGTTTAATTGATTCACCCATAGATGGAGATATAACTTCTGTTAAACGTTGATTATTAAGGAGTGATAAATCACTTTAAATTATCATGCTCAATCCTCAGCTTTAATCTACCAATTTGCTGCATTTCTGTCTCCCAACTCAGCATTTATCCATCTTCACATGCTCGAACCTGTTAAACTTGAACCAGATTGGATGAATGAAAATCAAACGATGGTATTGATGGTTAAATTACCAGTGAAAAATTTCACACAACGTTTCAGTGTTTGTCATTTTACTTTTTATTATTATCATTATTGTTATTAATTAATCTCAATGAGAAACTGGATTTTAAAATCAAGCTCTGGGTAACAAGTGAAAATGAAAGGAAATGAAACAAGTTCAAGAGGAATTTATATTATATATATATAAATGAACAGTTGGTATAAAAATTTCCTCTTATATATTGCAATTATATATTGTCAGTACAATTGAAATAACAAAAAAAACGTGTATAGCTGCGGAAACTAGAAATCCATTCAAGTTTTCTTGCAAACAAATGAGTCGTCTGTCATATTGGTGTCCAATGTTTCCAGTTTTTATATTGCTTGATTGATCAAATTGCCACCATCCAATTGATAATCATGATCACTTGCAAGAACAATGTTTTTCATATAAGAATATAATTGTTATGAATAACATTAAAACAAAGAAGAGTGAAAGAGTCTTGCAAATGAGCTCCGATTAAAAAGTATAATTGCGCTTAAGGTAAAATCCTCGCCATTCTTATCCAAGAGTCCAATTTTTACAATTACAATTATCAAGGATAATGAATTTGAAATAATAATATTATTAATAATAATAATGATAATAATAATATTTATACATTTTATAAATCTTTATAAATCGGTTTCCCTTTCGTTCACAGAAATAATCTCAAAGCAAAAATGTTGATTTTCCGGAGACATACAATTAGCCTCTACAAAGTGTCATGGTGAGGTATATATTCATTGGATTTTGGGATAATTTGCTTCCATTGGATTCAACATTGTGAATTTACGATGATGATGACGACAAAAAAACATGGTTAAAAGGATAAGGAAAGGATAACAATTAATATTGATGATTTGGTTGGGAAAATTGGGAATCGTAGGAGAGAAGAAAAAAAATGTCAAGAAATAAAATTGAAATGTTTGTCATGATTGCTGGTAATGTTTGTTGGATTGATTGAAATGGGATTATGTTTTGTTTTAATTAATTAATGGTTGTTCATGATGAGCAAGATGAGAAGCCATGTTTAGATGAATCAAAGTCTCCATTTCATTCCTTGGCTAATCAATTTACTTTGCCAATCCAGTCCATTGGTCACAATGATTTGATGATACAAAAGGCAATTTCGATGATCATTTAGTTGCTCATTTTTTGTCTCAATGATGTCGATGGTTTGCTGGTGAATTGATGAAAGTGTTTTTAATATGCTTTGTTTGGTCAATTAATTTGCAAAAATAATGAACAGGAATGTTTAAAGTTGCAAATCAATCAACTTTGGACAACAACTGGCACAGTCAATGGTGAGGAACTCGTCATCCAAATACGACAAATTAATATATATTTAATATAAAACTTTATAATATATTTGTATTTATATATTTATATATTTATATCTATTAGTTGATAAACTTTAAAAATGTGGTTCCAAAATCACCTTGATTGTCATGTTTTTTACTTGTAGCAATGCTTTCTATTTGTTTTAATATAAATGAAATTGAAATGAAAAACTGGTGAAGGATGAAGATGATGAATGTAAATCAAAATTTGTCTTTGATTTGAAATAAAAATTGACCCAAATTAAAGAAGAGGAAAAAAAATGTTGAGCTTGGACATTGTTTTGTGCTCGGAATATTTGTATTTAAATTTGGTTTTTGGCACTAACTGTCCATAGCCATTACTTTCAACAGGCCCAGCATTTTGGTTCAATTTATGGTCAACATGGATAAATTTAACTCGTCTGGACATGTTTATGGCAAAAAAAGGTTGTAATCGCAATTGAACCCTAAGGCACCAATTTGTCCATTACATTGTTTAAGTTTTATTTAGATATTTTTTGCTCCCTTTTAATATTTTTCTGGTTAAATTGTTTAGGTTTTAAGAAATAATTTGTCGAGTTTCAGCCAAAGCGGCAATCAATTCTGATCCATTATCACATAAAGATGAGCTGCCGGTGATTGGACGGTTAAAATCAGTTAACTTTTGAATCAACTGTGAACTAAAATTGTGATCAGCCGATGACCCGCTTGGATTGACCTCTGAACCATGTTGTTGTTGCTGGTGTTGCTGTTGATGGGGATGCATGTGAGGTGGGTGTATATTGTGATGATGGTTAATTGCCTTAATGATGGTTTGGTGTTGCTGTTGGTGATGTGAGGTTGGAATTATTATTTGACGTTGATTATAATCATCTTGATGTCTATTGACTCCACCATTGTTACCCTGTCCACCATTAACATTGGAAGTCAAACATGAGCCTGAACCATTTTCAAATTCAGCCTCTCCATTGACCCTTAAATAATTTTCATTATAGCCAGTTGACTCGCTAGGATCACGATATATTGAATCAATGGATGGTTTAAGCTCGGATTTATAAGTGTAAATACAATTTTGCTGTTGTTGCTGTTGGTGGTGTTGTTGGTGATCGTGGTGGTGGTGATGCTCATAGGACCACTGATTATCTCCTTGAATCATATCCATCTGATAATCATACCTTGCATCCTTTTGGGTTGATCCGGTTGAATAAATTGAATCAAAATGTTGCTCATCACCGCCAGTGGATGAAGAATTGATTACAGATGAATCGCCATGGTTGACAATCACTCGATTCTTGTAGGGTGGGCAAACGGGATTAACGTTTCTTAAAAACGATGAATCATCACTGAAACGTGACATCAATTGACTAACAGGATTCTCATTTGATTGATTAGTGTAACCATCATTTGTTGTTGTTGGTGTTGAAGATGTTGTTGTGACCAAACCGGGTGAATTTAAACCGGGTTCCTGTTTAATTTGAGTTATTGGCTGAGGTGAGTGTTGATTATTATTGGACTGTTCATTATTGCTTGATGATGAACCTGAGTTTGACGATGAGTGCTGTTGTTGCTGTTGTTGTTGTTGTTGATCTTGAAGTGAATTGGACATTTGGTAAACTGATTGATCAACAGGTAATTTCAGTCCATTTTGCATTAAACGATAGAGATGACCAGTTGCGGGTTGCTGATGCGAACTACGATTCCTTGTTACTTGACCCTGGATTACACTCTGTTGATAGTAGGCTGGATTCATGGATGAATGATTACCACTGATAACATCCATATTATCATTATTTTCAACTGGTGACATTTCCGGTGTTGGCAATGAACCGACTGGATCATTAACGCCGCCACCTCCATTGCTGCTTCCCGAGTTTTCTAGATCAGACAGAGGACTTTCTTTTGAGAGCGATGAACCGTCAACGGAAAGATAGGTTTGGCCTGGTTGACCAAGGTTTGTTTGTTGGGATGAATGACTATGTTGACCTGGGCCGTGATTAATTAACAAAGGTCCACCATTACTGTTAAGGGTTACAACACTGTTGCCCAGTGAGTTTCCAGTCGTGGTTATTGTATTGATACCATCACCCAGACCTGACCCATTGCCACAGGTTGAACTGACAACCACCATGTTCACCATGTTACCAGAACGATATTGGTCCATCAAAGAACTGCCCGATCGTATCATTGATTCACTTAGTGGGCCTGAACTGAAGGGGCTTCCATGAGGCGATGAATCTGGTGTTTGAACTCCACAATAGTCCAAGGGTGGTGACAAGGAGGAATGGTCCATTGTGTCGAGGGTCGATTGGTGTGGACGATGAGTGAGATGGGAAAGGTGGTGATGGTGTTGCTGGGGTTGATGATGGTGATGGGAGTGTGGGTTTTGCTGGTGGTGATGGTGAACTTGTCCGTGGTGGTGAGAGGAACCAGGTTGATGGTGATGGGATGAAGAGAGGTGAGAAAGGTGTCCATGGGTAGTGACATGATGGTCACCAGTTAGACCAGCAAGTGAACCAGAAGGACTGTACAACCTCATCACTCCACCCGGAGTGTTGTCATTGGACATTGGCATACAGTTTCCTGTTGAAGACGGAGATCGACCTCCGCTTACCAAAGGATTACTACTACTATTGCTACTGTGAGGACTGTTATTACCTCCAGTGACACTGTTATTTCCGCCACCATTTCCAGTGCCATTAAGGCCACCTGAGGAGCCACCTCGGGCATTACGTTTACCGTTCTTCCTGCGTCGCGGTCTGTACTTATAATTAGGATAATCTTGCATATGTTGAACCCTTAATCTTTCAGCTTCCTCAACAAATGGACGTCTCTCCTGTAATGTCAACGCTCTCCATCTTTTACCTATGAATATGAGGAAGATGAAGATAATGTTGATGATGGTCAAGAGTAATTTGGCAACAGCAGGGAATGGGAAAAAAAGAGTGGAAGAAGAAGAGAAAGAGAGAAGAAAAAAAGAATCATTATTAGTTGAAGGAAAATTCAAGTAAATTGAGGCCGAGAATAAAAGCCTGAACGGATTAAACCCGCAGATAAACCTGTCTAAAATTGTGTTCATCATTGAATGCAAACAAGTTGAAAGATAAATCGTTTTTTTAACCAAAAAAAGGGCAACACAACGAGTAAAGACTCTACTCTAAACTCCTCCATTTTTGGACTTTTCATGAACTTTTCTTTTCTTTTCCTTTTTTTATTATTTATTAGATTCATTTGTATGAGATGGATGAATGGCTACTGATTTAAAAATTATTGGACTGTTAATGTTTATATGTAAACGGCTATTTACAGGCCATGTTGGTGGTCATATCAAATGAGTCTTGTTTGGCAGCCAGGAGTGAGTTAAAGAGTTGCTTTTGTTATTTAAAGCAAAAGATAAATGATCAACATTCAATTGGTACCGTTAAGTATTACTTGTTAAACTGGTCTCTTAACCTCTTCGCATTACATTTCAATTGGTTTATTCAAATTCAAAGTGCTTTGTAATATCATTTTAAATTCATTTTAATCAACATTGGCAATCAAAGTGCAAGTTAAAACAGAAAAAATAAGTTAATCACTGAAATGGCCAACACAATTAGTTAGCAATTTTGTTATGTAAATCGCATAAACGCATAAAGTTGAAAGGGAAAAATAAACATTAAAAATTGGTGAAAAAAAACAATTTCCATATTTTTCTTCATTCATTTACTCTTTTCTGGTTACAACCAAACCAGGTTTACCAGCAATTAAAAGTGATTAAATTGAAATGAAAAGCAAAAAAATAATTTCAATTTCCAATCAAAAGCAAATAAACCTTGATTTGTTCAATAAACAGGTAAACATTGACGATGTCCCTTTCAATTTTACCTCATTAATTTTTACCTTTAACTGTACAATTGCAGTGATAAAAAGAAGTAAAAATTTTCAATTGTTTTCAATCGAAATTTTCATCAACGGAAATTAACAATTTCTACCTTTTCCCATGTTTTCATGATGTGAAGAACAAGAAAAAAGCAAAACAAAATAACAGCAAAAAGTATTATCAATGAATTTTAATAAACCAACGAAGGTCAAGTTGAGGTAAAGAAATAAAAAAAACTTATTAATCTTATCAAAAAAAAGGTAAACTTTTTTTTTCTCTTCATCATTCTGATTTTTGATTCAATAACGATATTCATGAATTAAGCATCGACACAAACATGAGATTTTGCTGAATAATCACAGAAAGAGATTGAGATTGAAGGGACTAGCGAAGTAAAGTAAAAGACGAATGGTTCAAAGTGATTAGAGTCTAGTTCGAGGGTGTCAAGAGTTGATCACTGGTGAACCATTGAAGGTAAGCAAGGTAAAGATAAAATTTCATGTAAATCGTTGAGCATCACCGTGAGTCTACTTCATGCTGACGCACAAATCAAGGTTATTATCGTATTGTCATGATAAACATTTTTTCACCAATTCAGCCCATTCTCACTCCCTTCTTGACTCACCCTCTATCAACCATCTGATTCCCGTCTGATGACATTGGCATAAACTTTTTTCTCTCTCTTCTCTCTTTCCTCTTGCAGTACATCACACATCATAATCAGATGAAATGCCAAGGTGAAATGTGGCAAAATATACCTTTGAATGAAACATTATTTTACTTTTGTTTATCTCATCATTTCTATTTTTTATCCTTCTTCTTCTGCATCTTCTTCTTAGTGGTTCACCTTTTATTTATTTATTTATTTCACCATTTCGTTGATTTCACCTATTTGTCCATTAATCCATTGGATCACTTCACTTGAATGATAAACAAACTGAGAGACAAACAAAAACTTATCATTTATCTGATATTCATTTCAATTCCTTTTGATTCACCTTTTCTCCTTTTCTCTCTTCTCGAACAACAATAAATTCCTTTTTTTTTCTCATTCGCATGTATTTATTGTTCCCGTTTCATAGCCTTTAAGCATTAGACCATTCCAAGAGGTTCAGTTAGGATAACATGGTAAAGTAACTATCTCATCTCAAGGATATTTCATTTTATCCCTTGTAAAGCACAGTAACACAACAGAGAAATTTGAAGAAAAGAAATTCTCTTTTTGTCATTCTTCAAGATGAATCAATTGAAAATGCACATTCACAGTTGTAAATATTGCATTTGCTTCACTGATAACCTCAGCTTTATTCAGCATCGGCAAACCTTCAAAAAATTACCATTTCCTTTGCTGAATAATCAAATGAAAACGAGAAAAAAACGAAAATGAAAAATACATTGAAAAATAGTTACAAAGTTGTAAATCAACAGCAAAATAATGTAAATATCACTGACAAAGTGACAGTAAATATCAATAAAAAAGCAGTAAATGAAGTTAATCAAATGACGATTAGAGTAAAAGTGATTAACATGGATTCCAGCATGAGAATCAATACGGAAATCAAATTAATCTGTAAATGGAAACTAAATTCAAGGCTAATCTTTTTGCTCATTTTGTTTGGTCAGACAAAAAAAAAGAGCTCATGAAATGCAAGAAGAGTAAGAAATGTTGAAAGTTAATACATTGGGAAGGAAAACTGCATCATCATCAAGTTAAATGTTATGAGGCTGAAATCGATTCCTGAATTACTAGGCAAACGATGAATGAGAAATGAAACAAAATGTGTAAAAATGAAAACAAGAAGAAAAAGGCAAAAAATTTGAAAATCCAAATTGATTTAGAAAAGAAGAGAAAAAAAAAGATTGAAAATTGATTCAGAAAAAGAAAGCCTGATGAACCGATTGACCAGCCCAGAAATACCTTTACACCATTCATTGAATCAGGCCTTTTGATGGTAGATCATTTTTATACCTTTTGACAGATTGACTTGTAATTTTCAAGTAACCTCTTCCTCTTCATCTTCATCTTTTTCATCTTTTCTCGTCTTTACTAAAATTACTAATTCACTATAATCTTTTACACACACTATAAGTGCCAACATCATCATCGGCATCTTAAAGGGTCTTCTTCATCTTCTCATCTCTTCTCATCTCATCTTCTTACCTTGAACCTGAGTGAGAAAAAAACACTTTATTAAATTAGTAGCAATTAAATTTGATGGAGAAGCGTATGACAAGATCATTTAATGGACTTGGATAAGCAACCAAATTAATTTGATATACCTGTAAGAGTTTAAATCTTTCAGATTCTTTTTCTTCTTCTTTTGAGGAATTTTTCCATGTCTTGACCAAGAAATGAATAAACTTCCATAGAATGTTGAATTTTAAACTGAAGCCACCCGTTCATCACAATAATAATAGTTGGAGTAATAATGACCATGATAATGGTCATCTTGTAACCTTTAAACTTAATGGTAACCTCATAATCACAACTTTTTCTGCTCTTTCCTGGTCATGCCAAAAGATATTAGTTACACTCTTCATGTTTTTCACTAGCAACAATCATTATCATCTAACTGCCCTTTCAAATTATTCCCAGTTCAATGAAAGATTTGATATTATTTTTGATTATCAGGTAAAAGAAAGATGTTTACAAATGCAAAGTTGAACAAAATTCATTTTGCAACTTTGATCTAAAATTATCATCTTTTCATCAGTTACTGTTATTATCATTAGCAATGTTTACCTTGAACAAAAAATGTAAATATTTTTCATTCTTTCATCAGTTCTTCCATTGAATATGAATAATAACTCAATTTCAATTGCATTCCCATTTTGTATATGATTAACTTTATCAACTTTCAACTCTATTTCACATTTGCTTAACATTGCATTACCTTTGACAATATTTTTTCACTTTTCATTCCAATCTTATTTCCTACTCTTTACCGACACATTCAAGAAAATTGGGAATCATGAAGATGATGAAAAAAATGTCTCTAAATGATGACTTCTCCTTCAATCTTGTTAGTTCTAATGGATTGTTGATTCACTTTTTGCCTGGAAACATTTCAACATATTCTTGACATGAAATCTGAAAATGAAATTTTCTCAACTTTGAGTTGCATATTTAAATAATTGATAATGATATTCAGTAAATAAGGTAATAATCAAAGAGACATTTTACATTCTCGAGTCAACTTGATGATAGTTTTTAATGAAAATGCCATTCATTCATCCATTAATCGTGTTGATTAGTAAATAGAAAAATGTGCAATAATGATTTGGAAAATTGATAGAACTGAACAATTTCTGCTTTGTTTTTGTTCTTTTCTCGCCAACACTTTTAGTCCAAATTGAAGTTTCAAGTTTTGTCTCTTGTTTTTGTTTCTGTAAATACTTTTGCAAAAATTGCGTTTCAAGTCTAATGAGCTTCTGATCAAATGAATGGTGAAAAAAATGATCAGTAATTAGCTTTTTACTCTACTAATTGCAAGGAAACTATAACTGAATGATCATGAAGATGAGCAGAGATGAAACAGAAACATTGACCATTAATGACAATCAGAGTATTGGCAGGAAAACAACGCCTTTAAGCTTTGTTTTTAGTCTCAACTTTTCACCATTTTCATGCTTTTTTCATCTTCTTGTCTTGATTATCCAACTTTTTTCCGTCTCATTTGGTATATTTACCTTTGAACGGATCCTTGATTAATGAAGAGAGAAGAGAAAGAAGGAAAAACTTGAGAAGACAAAAAAAGATGAAAAGACAGAGGAAGACAGGTCATCAAGATGTGATGATAAGAACGAGAAAAAGATTTGATGAAAAGGTAACATTTCTGTGTTCATTTTTTCTTCTCTCTCTTCTCTTTCTTTTCTGTCTGCAGACATTTCGTTTCGTGTTACGCTTAAAGCGTAAAAAGAAGGTAAAAAGTGGAAGAAGACGATGAAGATGATGAAGATTGTGAAGAGATGAGGATATCATCTATTATTTCAAGATGCTTTTTTCTTCTGTCTTCTTCTTCTTCTACCTTCTCTTGACTCGATAAAAATATCATTTAATCAACTGTCACATTGACTCTGGGTTCATCAAGTATCTTTAATGATGCTCATGATGATCATCGGGATCATCATCATTATAGCCATCATTATCAGCATCCTTAAAAAAGTATATTATTTAACCTGAAATGTCAAAATATGTAATCAACTTGATTTGTTGTTGCAACTGGAAACAGTTGATAACAGGTAAAAATGCAGTAAAAAGTTGAATAAAATGTCGTAACAATAACAACCAACAAAAAATGTATATAAATATATTGATTTAGGCAGTTAATTAATGACACTTTGCTGTCAACAGGCAATCAATTGCATCAACTTGTAATTAAAAGCATTTCAACAATTTATCTGAATTTTTATTCATTTCATATTTACATTGGCATTTGATTGTTGAACTCAAGTTTCAATATGGTTCAAGAGTCTTTTGCTCGAATTGCAAAACGTTTGGTGACACAATTAGTGGATATTCATGATTTGCTATTGAGTGAAGTAAAAGTGAGAAGGAACCTTAAAGGTGTAACACTTGATAAAAGGTGAAAAGGTAGGAGGGAATGAAAAGAGGTAAAAAAGTGTTGCTTTTTGATTGTCTTTTCGGTGCTTTAGATGACACCTTTTCAAGTGTTACAACCTTAAAGGCAACATTTTTCTGCTTGTTCCCTGTTCATGTTGGAAAAAGATTCATGAGTAAATCACGATTTTTGATCAAGAATAAAAAGATTGAGGCAACAAGAAATTGGAGTGATGTTGAATGATATAAATATATGTGTATTGAATGATGAGGATGAAGAGAGAGAGAGCAAGAACGACGGGAAATCGGGAAAAGATGAACGCTATGATAAACTTGATGGTGGTTAAAGGATGATCAAGATGAAGATAACAAATGAAGATTGGTGGGTGCTTAGGCTATTCATATTACTGCGTGTGTGTTTGTCGGACTCACGATCTGTCAAAGTTAATAGACATTGATGAAGATCAACGTAAATAGACGGTGCCTTATAGGTTTACCTTTATGGTGGAAGGATGGAAAAGTTGGAAACATCGTTTCCTGAGACTTTTTATATTGAAGCAACAAAAATGGAAACCAAAAATGTGATTCAAGAAAACAAAACAAAAAACAAATTCATCAACGGAACTCAACATTTAATTGATACACAGTATCCAATAACTCGAGTTGACCTTATTATTTCTGAGCCATTTTTTGCTTCTTTTTGTTGTTGATGTTTTTTGTTTTGCTTTCAACTGTAAATATTTGATATTGCTATTTCAGTGATTGCAGGGAAAAAATACTCTTTTATTGGGTTGAATAGCAACGGTAAAGTAGATGTAAAAAGGACAAGGTTAGTTAAGGTTCAACGAGATATTAAGGTAAAGAGGGAACAACATTAAGGTAAAACGACAATGAAATGTCTCAACAACTAATTCTGTTTGTGAAATGTTCCAATTGAGAAGAAAATGAAACATCTTTATTGGTGTAAAAACAGAACGAATAAGAAACTTCTCCAGATTTTCAGTCAACTTGATATCCATGATTTTCATGTTGACTTACTTTTTCTAGGTTTGAGTTACCTTTGCAAATTCAAATTGAGAATGAAAAGTAAAAGATTTTGAAGTTGGATTTAAATCGTCAGAATGGCGCTTTTGTTGATTTGTAAAGATTATTTTTATCGATAAATGAGTAACTTTTTGCGGCAATTCAGTGAAACTTCAGGGTTATGCTCAAGGACTTTAGGTTTTGGAAAATGTTGCCGAACTAATCTTTCGATCGAATTGTTAGTCGAAGTTTTATTTGGCTTTAAATCAATAAAAGAAATAAATTCCCTTTGAATGTCGTCTTCGGGTTTTTTTGGATTGAATGGTTAAATTTTTCAAACTCAATTTCTGAGTTAAATCTGACAACTTTTAATCTTGAAATGTTTTGAAAGTCTTCATCTGTTGAGAAACAAATGATGAAACTGTGAAAAACTGATTAAAAAATTGTAATCATTTGGAAACTATTTTTTAGACAAAAATCATGGTCTTTATGCGCTTTTGTACATGAGACAACATGACTTGAGCATTAAGAATAAATGTTTCTCTTCATTTGAATACATCATTTGTAAAGATGAAACTGATGATGTAAACTGAAAACTAAACACTAATGCAGGTAGCTGCAAGTTGAATCTTGTTTTTGTTGTTGTTCATCTTTTTGAAAGCTCAAGAGTATCAAGATGCTTTTCAAAGCCAATTAAATGATCAAAGTTGAAAAGGAAAATGAAAAAAAGGAAAAAAATTGAATATGCAAATGAAAGCGGCTTACTTTCAACCGGAAACCAACCTGAAATTTGAGATTGATGGATTGAATAAGAAGGGGCAAATTGATGGATGTTCATTTGAATATGAAATTAAATATATTTGTCAGAACATCATCATTGATAACAACGATTATCATCAAGTTTAACCATTTCCAGAAAAAATCAAATCTTTACTGAAACAGTCACACAGAATTGTTCATTGAGCATTTCGTTACGAACAAAAGGCTCTACTTGGTTAACAAAATTCAAGTTTCTCTCTGTTGGTTGATTTATTGGTTGAAACTTTGCATCGACTAATCGAGTAATCGAGTTGAAAATGCATAAATAATGACCAATATCATTGAACTTTTGACTCTAAAATTACCCAATTCGTGCCCATCAAGACACACAATTTAAATTAACCGGTTTAATAGCCATTGAATCACTTGATTGTTATCAAACCCTTTAACCAAAATGGTAAGTTTGTGTTAATTAAACCTTTTTTGTTAATCTGTGAGTTTCAAATTTCCAAATTATTCAAGTGAATAAGGCCAATTGACGAGAAACTTGATTAACATAATTTTCAACTTTTTTTGCTTCTCTTTACTCAAACTTGATCAACTTTCAATGGAAACGTTTAGTCAAGAGTTTCGAGTTTTAATTTTTCGCGATTATTCAAGATTCACTGAAAAGAGGAAACATTACTTTTTTGCGTCCAAATTCAATTCTATTAATTGTTTGGAAACACTTAATTGGATCAAGTCTTGAATTGGTTCACTTGGATAATGGCTAGAGTTTATCATAATTAATGTGAAACCTCCACTTGAATCAAGATTAATCTTGTCTAAAATAATTATCATTCAACGGAAAAAATTTGAATTAAACAGTTTTAAATTGTACTTCATCTTGTTTTTTTAATGCATATTAACCTTCGTTGACACGTAGTAAAGTACGTGGTTAGCTTATCGTCGGGATTCACGTTTAAATCTAGTTTAATCAAGACTAGCTTTTTTTGTGAATCATTTTTTTTGAGTTTCAACTCTTTTACCTTGCTTTACATCATTTCCTTCAAATGATAATGATAATGTACCTAATGATGATAATAATTATAGTGATGATGATAATAATCATAATGATGATGATCTTATTAAACTATCAGATTAAGGTGACCCGATCAAAAATGTAATCATAAATGTATTAAAAAAGGTTTAATTTCAATGTGCAACCTCAACGTGGAGTCACTGATTTTGCTTGCACAAAAGTATTAGCTTTATCAACCTGATGGTTAAGTTGCTTTGCAGTAAAATAATCATTGATTTGTCGCTTTCAAATGGTAATGAAAATAATTGCTAAGCTCATTTGGATTAGTGGAAAAGCTTCTTGTCGCAGCAAAAAAAGAGGTTGAATTAACAAACTGATAATGATCATTGTGATTACACAGATTTGCAAGTATTAATTGTCAATGACATTAAACCTTGTTGCTAATTGGTTGAAAAACTAAAGTTAATCATCAGATTTTTGCATTATTATTGGGAAATTTAGACTCAAAGAGGTTCAAATGAGCTAAGTTTTAAGCACATTTCAACTTTTGTCAAGAGTCGGTTGATATAAGAATTTTGAGATTTGATTCTAAACTCGACAACCTGTTGCTTCTGTCGCATTGCGAATTGGACTAAATTTAAGATGGGCGATTCGATTGAGTTTTAGGTGCTTGTGAAGGTGAAAATCGTAAGTGAATAAAAGATTCGTTTGAGAGATGAAAATTGAAGCAAAACAGTAAACATCAATAAACTAGAATCAAACCTGTTTTGTTCTTAGTTTCTCAATTCATTTCTTATCTAATTGATTAGCAATCGTTTTAATCGTTGTTGAGCAACAATGTAATACTTTCCTTGGTTGCGTGCAGGGAAAAGAGCAAAACTTGAATTTCTATTGAACTTTATTGATGACTAAAATTGATCCTAATAAACATTTACTAGTAAACTTGAACAAAAATATTCAAAATGGGCAAATGTGAAATGAAGCGAAATGTTGCCCAATGGCACTTCTTACTCATCTTCAATCTAAAAAGCAAGGTTGAATCAATGGAATTTTTCATCATTCAATTCAGAGTCTTTACACATTGAACCCTAATTAATCGACTGATTGGCATGTGTTGATATCGAAAGGTGTTTTACAAGTGTGCATTATGTATACATTTATTGTTACTCGTCGAGCAGTGAGACATACAACAGAGCAGCAATGAAAGGATGATATAGAAACTATTTCCGTAACCTTACTCATTCCAAAAGTTATTGATAAAAACCTGACGGAAGCTCATTGCGCCGCACCCTGTACTTTCCCACGCAGCTTCTTTTTTGCTTTCCTTGTTGATGAAACAAAAACAAGAAAAATGATTTTCTATAAGGATGATAAAGAATCTTCATTTGATGCTCTTCTCTCTCTCCTCTACTTTCTTCCTCTCTATCACTTGCTCTTCATTGTGATGTACACGATCAGTATAAAGATTAAACACTGTATGAGATTCCAATGGGAGGTTGTTTATCTGTCTATCTGTTTGTGCTGGTTCAATTGGCCACGGATGCTGCGGATGAAAATGGATGCGGGTAACAAGAAAGGGTGGAGTTGAGCTTGATAAGAGTGAGTAACTAAAGAGAGAGAGAAAGAGCGAGTTCTAGTTGACCAGGTTCAACCTATTCATCTTTTTATATCCATTTAGACCGCTAAATGATCACAGGGGAGTTTTGAAAATTGCAAAAAAAGCTGAATCCTTTTCAAGTTATTTGACCAACCGTGAAACTTATCGTGACCTACTGAGAATACATTACATCACACGTCACATGAGAATAAAAGACGAAGATTGTAATTGATAATAATTAAACTTGTTTCTTTTGTTTCTTTCGTTCACTCTTCTCTCTTTCGCTCAACACTGTCGTCTCTCTTCATGTTTCGTTACCTTTTTGCTCTTGCTTTCACAATTGCGAGACTTTTATTTTCAAGTCAATTATCAATTCTCTTGTCATTGACAAAAAGTTAACCTAATGCAATCGACTCACTGCACTGTCTAACCACGTCTTGAGACAGTCTTTACGTTCAACTCTGACTCGCAATGAAAATGTCAAAAACTTAAAAACAGAAACTCGAAAGCTCAGACAAATTAGAGTTAAAACAATTTTCATTGAATCGAACCTAAAATCATTTCTTTGCAAAGTTTTGATTAAACTAGACAATTATGCAAACAAGGACTTGGTCCAAGTTGATGTCCTTTTCAGCCAAAGTCAGGTAAAGGTGAAAGGTAAAAATTAGTTTAGAGAAACATTTTGTTAACTAAACTGGAAAAAAGTGAATCATTTTGAGTAATTTTATGAAAAGAAAAAATAAGAGCAAAATTGATCAAATCATCTCTAATAGCGGTTAAATTATTTCAAGTAATCATCATTATTAGGAATCAAACTTTAACTGTTAAGCTTCAATTGTTTTGTTTTTTTTCATCATTCTTCTGCTTCTTCACTTTTCTTACCTTTTCTCTTGTTCAAGGTAAATTTTATATTCTTAAGGTCTACCGATTAGCCAATTTACGACAGGTTAAAGGAAGAAGAAGAAGATGAAGAAGATGATGTTAAATGGTGGAGGATGAGGCCAGTTTACTTTGGTCAAATGTTGTGAGCTTTTAATGAGTGAAATGGCTTGTTCGGTATTAGTGTGAGTGGCCTGTTAAGACCATAAAATAAACAACAAGAAAACAAGAGCAACCTCATAATCATCCTCATCATGTTGATCATCTACTGAATCTGCTATCTTGTTTCTCTCATCATCCATCAATGGGAAAAGAGTGAGCAACAATAAGGAGTCGAAAACGATCATCATCAACGAAATGATGATAATGATGATCAACAGAAGAGATGAGATTATAACAGGGATTTTTTGGTGTGATAAAGCTTAACCTAAAAGATAAGTTCCACCCAAACCTCCTACGTTACATTTTTCATCTTCATCTTCATCCTCATCGTTGCATTGATCACGATAATCGATTTAAATACCTTTTTTGTTTTAAACAGAATCACGTTTACTGACCAATTTTTCAGGTTAACTTTGATATACTACAGCAACTTGTTTCATTTTTTTCTCATTCATTTGTTCTTTGCGCTTTTACTTTTTTCTTCATCTTCATCGTCGTCATCGTCATCCTCTAACTTTATTTTTCCTTTGATCATTGAGATTAATGCATAATCATTAGCTTGTTGATTTACTTTTATTTTATGATAAATCGTTAATCTCATCACGCAATATGATCATTCACCAACAGCCTATTTTCAATTATCATCCATTTAACCGGAATTTCCCCCCTCAATTCATCATCATTCTCATCCTAATTATCGTTATTAAAAATTTTCTACCAAAGATGTTACCTATTAATGACAATCACCATCATGTAAGCTCCAGTGTTACCTTGTTTGAATAGTCTAATCAGCCTTTCATTATCAGGTTAAAAAAGCAACTGCAAGAATCTGCTTTTTTAGTTGCAATTAAATTGTGACTTTTCCTTGTGATTTTATATCGTTATCAGTTGATGAAAAGGTTTATTCAATAACTTGAAATTCAGTCAATTAAGGCTGTTGTTTACAATTTTCAGTTGAAATGTAAAGTTAATTATTCAAGAGTAAATTGAAATCTAGATTCTTCTACATAAAGTTATTTTCAGGTAAACTGAACAAAACATATAACAAAAAAAAACATAAAATTTACTCTCAATAAAGTTAAGCAAATTCAAAATTCAATATTCAGAAAATGTTCAAGAAACAACGAGTCAGAACAAGTCAGAATCTGAAAGTTTCTTGGGTTCATTTCATTTTAATTTCAACTATAAAGTTATTTTGCATTATTATTGTAACAAGAAAAAGATGAAACATAAAAGACTAGATTTTCAGATGAATTGATTTTGCCGTCATAACAACGATTAGGAAGTTTACGATTTTCAGGTTTGATTCAAGGTTCAGTGAGATTAGACTATTGCACATATTTGATCACTAAGTTGATTATTTTATGGCTGAAAATGCTTTTATCCTTAAAAGCCTGATAATCTTTTGGACATTTGGTCAAAAACTCAGAGTCTGAAGAGTCATCGACTTATTTTTCCATTATTGTAACAATTCTTGAAGAAATAAGACAATTGAAACAATGATAAACTTAACAGAGACTTTTGTACTGAATTTTGACGATAATATTAGATTGCAATAGATACAATAGTATCTTGTTCAATAAAAGTGATAAAATGTTCAATTGATGAACGTTACCTGTTGAGGGATTAAAAAAAGAACAAGATTTTTCTCATAGAGATTAATATTGAATAGAAACTAAAATTCATCTAATCCAACTTGAACACTGAAGATGAAGAAAAAGCAGCAAAAAGTTTGGTAAAGAGAAAATTTGAAAATGAAAATTTGATTAAATTGACGTCAATGTTTTCATATGAGATTACGATGCATCAATTGGGTTTGGATGAGTGAAGACAAAAACAACAACAGAATTGGTTGAGAACGAGAAACAAATTGACTTCAACTTTGCTCTTTAAATGCAGAGAAAAACTAGGAAAATGATAAACTTGAACTTATTCATTGAGAATGAAGTTTCATTGATGAAAGGCTACAAAACTCTCAATTACAAATTAAACACAAAAAATTAGACAAACGAGAAAAAAGTTTTCCATTCAAATCAATAGTGATAACCAAAGTGACAGTTCACCAAAAAGGTTTACACAAAATTTCGCCCTTTTCTTCCTGGACATTGAAAGATGAAAAGAGAAGGCAAAAAACACCAAAAAAATACAAAAAGACTAACCTTACAAAAAATATGATGTTGATGGGGCGATGCAGTTTCAATGCTATACTTTACTTTATCACTCTTCCATATCTTGCCATCTTCATCATTGTGATATAATCATAATAATCAACAGCAGTAACAAAATATCCTTAATCTAAGACTTAATTCACCCAAATTCACGTTTTTTTTTCTTCTTCTTCTGTTCATTCTAATATTCCATGATATAAAGATTTCAGGTGATGTCTTACTTTACTGAATCTTTTTGCATTATTATTACATCTTTTCTTTCTTATCATTTCCATCACATGGTAAAACATCATCAAATGTTGATCCCATCTATGTGGGATGAAGAAGAAAAAGTCTAAATAAAAGTTTAATTCAATCAGATATTCAATTGAAAGTTGAAAGATTGGAAAATATTTTTTGTTTTGTAAATATTGTTTCGATTGATTTGATGAAATGATACAAAAAAACTGAGACAATAAAGTCTTGGACTTTATGGTCTAATCAACAGTCAATTAGGCAACATTTTACTGTCAGGTGAAGCTGCATTTATCTTGTCGGTTCATCACAGTTTGGTTAATTACCTTTGCTTGTGCATAATAATTAAAATACACGATAATGTTGAACGTTTTTTACACAAAAAAACATGTTTATTTATTAGCATAACAATAGTTTATTAAAACAATCAAACATTGTCTAATGAATTCAGGCTACAAAATGTTATCATCGTTAATCAATGTGATAATGAATGTACAACATCCATAAACCATACACAACCAGTGATTGTAATCAATGGAAATTCATCATTAGATCCAACCAACAGTGATATCGATCAAGGAAGGGTAAATTTAATATCGGAATCACCTTTGAAAGAGTTGACACCATTTAAATGAGATTCAAAGCAACATTAATAGTCTAACCTGTTTCTTTTGACAACAAAATTTATTAACATTTAATGATAGACAAGATTGCAGTTTAAAACATAATAATGTCATAACTAATCACAGGGAGTTTGTGTTCAATGAATTGCTCTTTTCCAGGATTCTTTTGGTTAAAAGGTGAGAATGATTTCAGGCAACTTTTACAGAATGAACAAAATCTGAATTCAACTTTGATGAAGCATGAACCCAGACATTTTGATAATTACATTAGTCTGAGTCTAACATTGAAATTGATTAACATTTTTGTAACTGAATTTCCCGATATTGATTAATGTTTCAATTTTTTGTTTACTTTTCAACTTTACACTGATTTTGATTGAATTTTACATGCTTTTAATGCATTCGTTTTCGATTTTTTTCTTCGTTTAATGAACTTTTCCTGTTTCATCATTTTTACCATTCATTTCCTTTAATCTTGATTATAATTATTGTCAAACAATAATCCAATTGATTGACACTTTTCTCAAAATTTGCGAGTTTTCATGAAAAGTTGAAATTCATTTTTTCATCCATTCACTGGCACAACATGGACTTTCAAATGACACCAATTTCAACCTGTTGAGCTTTACATTTCAAAATGGATTCTTTGTTTTCCTCATGAAATTCAAGTTATTTATAAATCTTTGACAGTCATTAAGAAACTGAACAGCAAAAAGAGTTGATCAGAAGCTGAATAAAGCCAATACTCAACTGATATCAAAGTGAATGTCTTACTATGAAAAGAAAAGATTTGGAGAAGAAAAAGAATAAAATGGAAAAATTATTTGGTAAAATTTGGATACTTATTGTTGGTGTTATTTGATAATGTTGCATGAAAATGATGAGGACAACGAGAAGAGAAGAAGAAGAAGAAAAGAAGAAGCAAATTGATCAGGTATGTTGATATCATGGTAAGAAGAAGAGGGAAAAAGGTACAAGAATAAGGGTTCATTTTCAAAGCAATTGACTTCAATTATTCGGCAATTTTGGCTCAACTATTGAAACTAATTTTACTTTTGGGAAACATCAAATAGATTTAAAAGACCGGTAAATCAGTTGATTGTTGTTCACTTTGAGATTGTTATTTTATTCAATTCATGTTGTTTTACAAGAGAAGTGAGTGAGAGAGAAAAATCAATGTACCCAATCAATGATCAGGATGAGGATAAATTCAGGTTTACCTTTTTCTCCTCTTCTTTTTTTCCATCCTTTACTTTATAATCACTCAATTTTCAAAATAAAATCTGAAAATGTTTAATATTTACCTTTACTATTTATCCTTCATCTTCTTGGCTTCAACTCTAATTTCAACTTTTCATTCAATGTAATCATTTCGTAATGACAAAGGTTACACAAATATTGAATTTTTGGTGTTGGATTCAGTAAAGTAAAACTTTTCAAGGGTTAATTAGTCGGTAGAGAAACAAATTTCAATTGTTTTAATGTTTCATCAGAAGAGTCTAGTTTGATGGGAAAGAGTTTGTATTATACAATCTATTTATTGACAAGTGGATGAACAGGTAAATTAATTAGTCATTAAACTGCTATCCATTTAATGAATTATGTAAACAGCTTGACCTTTTGGAGTCTCTGGTGTTCAGTACAGTTGACCGCAACTTTTCACTTGCCCTTACATTCGATTAAATATTCATTGATCAGCTTTTACTTTTGCGAACTTTACTCTTGACTCTTTGTGGACATGATAATGATGTTTCGTGTAAATATCATGGTAAACTATCGTAACTACATTAAGAAGTTCGAGTTTTATCAGTTCATGTTTATCCACAGTTCATTCAATATTAAGGTGATTTTATATTGAATGGCAATTTTGCAGTGAAAGAAACGTAAATTTTTGGCTCAAGAACTTTCACAGCAATTAAAGTTAGAATTGTGTTTGCAGAAGTTTTGATTGAAATGCAGTTTTCTTTGTACATTTGACATGTAAGACTTGGAATTATTAAATTATGATTTTAATTTAAAGAAAATAAGTGCACAGAAAATTTCGTTGGCAGTTTGGTTGGCTTTAAGCAAACAAACTGAGCTAAAGATAAACTTTGAGAATTGTTTGCAAATTTCATTTCCTTATAACGGGTTTTACCTTGCGACTTATTTTCTCATGGTTTTCATGAATCTGTCTTTTAATATTAAATGCTAATTTTCCAGAATTCATTTAATTCCCATCACAAATTTGGTTCTCTCGAGATTCCCAGTTTTAAACACATCTAATCCCATTAATAACAAATGAGCAAAAAAATCATGAAATTGATATCAACAATGAAAACGAATTCTGATGTTTTTCTAAGGAATTTTCCAGCATTTTCACTCCAAGAACAGTTCGAGGATATTTTATGACTTGGTCATTTAATTGATTTTATTCACAATGTTTACAACCTAAACCAATGTTTTAATGATCAGCTTCTATCCATAAAACCAGCATGAAAGAATTGAGAAAATGAGAAAAGCGAAAGGATAAATATTAATAATAACAGCATTGATCCATAAAAGTTGAACAAAATGAAAACAAAGCAAGTTGCAACAGGTTAGTTATAACCAGCTGGTCAGGTAACCTCACGTCAATTGCCGTTGTTGGCGGAAGATAAAGGCCTTTGTCCAGCACTCTTGACTTGTCCAATTTCATGAGATAAATGAAGGTGGAAATGAAAAGTAAACTCGAAGCGAGTTCAAGTGCAAAAACAAGACTAGATCAAGAGCTGTATCACGGTTGATCTAAACTCGCAAACAATGTCTAAATGGCATTCACTTTTCACAGCAACTAATTAAACTTTCAACTTGAAATCAAAATTTCTCATTAAACTATGAGAAATTATTCAACAGTTAACTCAACAATTGAATCTGTTTTCAACTCAACTTTCAATGAATCGCTTTCAATTGCAATTTACAAATGTTCTGATCAAAAATTATTACCGTTCAATATGATGATAAAATGACTTTTAAATTGTACTCTGCAATTATTGGCAAAAATGCGTTTCTACACAAAATTGGCTGATCTTGAAAAATTTGTCCTTGAATTGATTTTTTTATTCACTTGATGTTATTAATTATTATTTAACCAACCATTGAAAATGTTGCCGCTTCAATCACCATCACCTTAACAGGTAAATTATACTAAAAAGAAAGGGAGAGTTGAAACGAAAGTCTCAAATGCTGGAAATCACAATATGTTTGTAATCAAATTAACAATCCCATTTAATAATTTAATCATCAAAATCAAACAAATGGAAACTTTCATTTCTTTTCCTTCCATGATAATAAAGTACATTAACGATGTAGACTCTGAACAAGAGCCGTAAACGTTTCTAGGTTAACCTCAATATACTTTATTAAATATTGAACAACCAAAAATTGATATCAACTAATTGTGATTTACTTGCAAAGCAAAAAAACTTTTAGTTGAACCAATGTATAACCAATAAGTTTTTCATCAATTATTAAGGAATATTGAAGTTTGATCAACTTCACCATGTTACAGAATGAAAGAGAAATGTTGTAAAATTTTCAAATTTCCTGTGAAACCTTGAAATATTGAAATTTCAATTTTTGCTTCTCATCAAATTGAATCTCGTCAAATCTCATCAGCAGCTTTTCAAGCAAAGGTTAAGCTTTAAGGGTGATTAAGTGTGTTGGGGTACAACAAAGATCTTTATTTTAAATGTTTCCACTAGAAGTCAATCGACTTCTTGTAAAGCACCAAGGAAAAAGATCTCGATCACAAAGGCTTAAGATATTGAATCTCAAGAAACTCAGAACGGGTAATTAATTATTTAAACGTAAACTTTATTAAAGATATTGAATTTTAAACTGAAAGAGGTCACACTAATTAGAAAGGGGAACTAGACTTGTCTGTAATTAGACTTAACCACTACAAGGGTGAATGACAAGTGAAGTGAATAGGAAAAGGAAGAGGCTTTATACGGTCACTAAGAAACAGTTTAAATGAGCGTAATTCAAAATTGACAAATGAATGAAAAGTAAGATAAGAAAGATTAAATGTAAGATAAAGAAAGGTTGAAAGTAAGGTTAATGGGGGAAGCAAACAGTCGTACGACTGTTATCTGTTACAGAGCCCCCCGACAAAGCTGAGGTGGACTCTTTAACGGGTTCACCGCAGCCTGCTTGAGAGTAGCGACTGTTTGCGAATATCTGTTAATTCATAAGGGTCAGGAGTTTGTAAGACTGGAGTTGGTTCGATGTGGTCTGAAAAATGATATTTTTGTTGTCTCATCTTTCTTGCTCTTCTAGTTCCAGTGTCATAAGCTGATACCTTGAATGAGTCTGGCCAATCTCCAACAATTTTCATAGTTTCATGTAAGAGTGAGGCCATATGTTTGTTCGGGGGATATGTAAAACCATGAAATCCTTGAGCGATTGGTTTGGGATCTCTCAGAAGTCGTTTGACTTCTTCGATTCTTTTGAAATCTATTAGGTAGGCATACATCGTATAAGCGGCATCAATCAGTGGCGAATGAAACTTTTCCTGTAACTCAACATTGAATAGTAAATAAGAGATATATTTTAAACCTAAAGCGTTAGATTTACGATAAGTATTGTAGTAGGAGGTAACATCAATAATCCTTGGAAGTAAATAGAGATGGTCATTAATTGTAAGAAAAAGAGAAATAAAATCTCCCGTTTGACCACAGACGATGATTCTATCGTATTTGCGTAAAACATTCAACACTTCTTCTCGCACAATTTTGAAGTTCTTTGAATTTTTCACTTCGTGCTCTTGTAAATTGTGTATTGTTGAACCGTAGTCGACGACTGCTGAATGTGGATGCCGTACAAATGCGTGGTAAACGACTCTTGAGCAAGCATCAACAATTGCGATCCATATTGGTACTGAATGAATGTTTCCATTTTTCATCTTTAATCGGCAGTTCTCTAAATCAATAGCGCAAATCTTAAGACCTAAATCTTCTGCTTTGCTAGCGGCTTGAGAAAGCTGAACAGCGTACTCATCAGGAGGTAGCATGTCTCTTGCTGATTGGACTACTTTTGAGTGCAAGATGTTTAGGTTTAGTCTTCCTTTTCGCAACCTTTCCTTTTTGTTGTGGGCTTGTGGATTTTGTTTCCTGAATTCAAAACTTTTTCTTGATAAAATTGAATTGAAGTCAAATCTCCATTCGGTTCTCTTCGGTGTAGGACCACATGAATCAGGAATGTAGCTTTGTGCAGCACTGAAATTGTATTTTTCTGGTGAAGTCAATGACTTCAAACTTTCATCAACCTCTTCATTTGGGTTATTGATCAATGCAGGAATAAGTCCTCTTTCTCTGGCTTTCTTCCTATGACGGGCGTCTCTTCGCTTGTCTGCAAGTGTGCGTTTTGGATGGAGATTATCTTGAGCTCTTAAACTTCCAATTTTGTCTTGAACTTCTTTCTGAGTTGCACTGTCTTCATAGTCATTTGGTGTTTCTTTTCTAAAAGTCGATGACTTCTCGTTAACTACTGCATAACTTGCTGATGTCGAAGGTTGACTTGAAGGAACTAATGGCGGTTGAGCTTCATCTTGAATTGTTGAGTTAATATTTGATTCATTTAAAAATCTTTCCCATCTTTGGCGTTTAGAAGTTGTAGATTCATCATCATCATCACTGACTTTTCTTTTTCTTGATTGATTTTGAGTATTGACGCTTTCATTGAGGTTTGAATTTTCGGTTAAGAAACTTTCTAATGATTCCTTTTGCAAAGCTTGAATATTAATTTCACCTTCTCTATTTTCAAAGGCAGCTCTTGAACAATTATAATCTAACAGGACAGGATCCTCTGGTTGCAAATACATTGTTCCCATGAACTGTTTGTCAAATTTGAAGTCGTTCGACTTCATCTTACAGTGTACTTCAGTATGATCTGTTGCCAAGTCATAAATTGCGGTGAAATCACATTTACCGTGGACGCATTTAACCATGTAGTTCTCAAAATCGCTTGTTTTTTCACATTGAATCAGTAATGAAGTTTGTGTGCATGAGATTGTGAGACATTCGAATAGCTGGCCGATGAGATTGATAACAGGTCTGCTTGTGTGATTACCATTTTTTAATTCAAATAAAGTTACCAAAAAATATGCACATTTCTTACAATATCGGAGGCTGCATGAACCACATCCAAGAGGATCTCGAACTAACTGGCTACATAAAGCGCAAATATCAATGGGTTGAATCAATTGTAGATGGTTGCTTAAAACAAATCCAGGTTCTGGTTTTGAAATGGCGAAAGCTTTCTTAACTAAGTCTTGATCCTCGTAAAGTTTTTCTTGAATGTAAACTAAATACTCATCTCTTGAGATAATTTGGTGTCTATCTGGTTGCGTTGGTTGAACGTACTGACTGGAGGCAAGCATGTTGAGACCTTAGAAGTCGGCGACTTCTTACTTGTCTGATGATGAATTAATGATTCTGATGATTGAAACTGAAATATTTCGCACTGGAATTGTGTTTGAAGAAGGTTGAGTAAGTCCACTTAAAGGCACAAACAGAAGTTAAAATTTCACAAAAAATGTTTGGAATCACTTGTTGAACACTTAGTAATGATCAGACGACTAAGTCTTTGCACTGTTCTAGAAGTCGGTGACTTCTTAAATCCGTAGTTCGTGAGGAGGGCAACACTTTTAACTTTATCAATTGATGATTTGAGAAACAAATTGAATTAAAGAATTAACAATTAAAGGAAATAAGGGTAAAGGGTAAAATATTCAGAAAAACTGGTTAAAGAAAATTTGAAGAAGACATGTTGAGAGGTCAAAGGGTTTGTCATAACTGGAAGTGGAAGTTGACTCTTTGTTACCATAGAGCTACTGAAGCGCGTCTTTTCAATATGTAAAGTTGATTAAAGCAATTTAGCTTTTTCTCGCTTTCTGGATCTTTTTTGGTTGAAGTCGATGACTTCACTTCTTTTAGCTTTTTTACGCATTTTTCTTTGATTTCATTATTTTGCACAATTTGGCATACAACTGGCATACTGAATGTACACAGTCTATACACAGTCGAACCACTGTAGTTTTGATTGACTTCAAATTTTAGCACAAAATGGCATACAACTGGCATACTATTATACAGTCTATACACAGTCGAACCACTGTAGTTTTGCTTTTTGAGAGAAGTCGAAGACTTCTTTGATTGTTTTCAATTTGTTTTAACTTTTGATTTAGTATTTTTTTCATCTTCTTTTGGAATGTTGACCTGAATTTAATTAATGTTCATTTCACTTTGCAAGTCGACGACTTGCTCTTCGACAGGAGTTTCAATTAATTTGATGTGAACAAAATTTGATTTTTCCATCCTTTGATTCTTTAAATTCATCATTTTCACTGCGGATTCGTAGACTTCTATGATTACGTATTTGCCATTGTAAGATGGAGTTAATTTTCCTAAGTTTTTGTCTTGTAGATGCACTTTCTTCGCGACAATGTCACCAGGTTTGAATGGTACACTTTTTGGTTTAAAGTTTGATAGTCTTTTATCTTGAACTTCTTTCATCTTTTGTATCATATCTTCACGAATTTCTTCAATATTTTTCTCCTCTTTTTCATGATTTATTTCTAGTTGATTTAACAATGGATTATTAGGTTGCGTGTTGAAGAGAAGTTGGTGAGGAGAAAGTCCGCGACTTTCAGAAGGAGTAGAGTTGTATGAGATGAGTATGTCTCTGATTTTTCTATCCCATTCTTTTCTGTGATCTGAAAACATTTTGATTCTTTGTCCAATGATACTGTTCACTCTTTCGACCAAGCCATTTGATTGTGGTCGGTAAGGGGCTGATCTTTGGTGGCGAATTCCATTCTGATTTAAATAGTTGATGAATTCATCAGAACGAAAACATGGTCCATTATCACTTTGAATTAATTTCGGAATACCAATAAAGGTTGTTAGCAAGTCACAGAAGTCGATGACTTCTTTTGATCTTTGATTTGGGTACGCCTTAGCGAAAACAAATTTGGTTAACACATCCACTGCAACAATTAGATATTTGTTTCTTCTTTTAGACATATGGTAGGGACCTTGAATGTCGATTTGAATTCTCTCAAAGGGTGCTGTAGGAATCGGCATAGCTCTATGATTTTCATGATTCACTGTCTTTGGTTTGAATTTAACACATTTTTCACACTTCATAACTTTATTTTTGATGATTTCTTCCATGTTCTGGAACCAAAAAATCGATTTGATTTTTCTTAGGGTAGGCTTGAGTCCGAAATGACCTCCAATTGGATCATCATGGTAACTTTTGAAAACTTTTTGAATCATTGATGTGGGTAATACTATCGCAGTTTTACCATTTTTCATTTTCTTGAACAAAATTTCTTGCTTGATTATGTATCCATTTTTAATGTCACCACTTTGAACTTGTTTGATGATGGTTTTGATGTGATTATCTTTTTGTTGTTCATTTTTTATTGTAGACTCATTATTTTTCAGTTCTTCATTGGCACAGAGATTTACGTGATGAATTATGTTGTTGATTGTGATGTTATCGAAGATGTCAGGTTGTGCTATTTTTTCACTTATTTCATTAACGAGAGTTCGAGCATAAAATATTCTTGGTAGTTTGTCAGCATAATAAATTTCTTTGATTGAATCGATATCACAAACTTCTTCTTCATCGGGTTCAGAAATCGACGATTTCTTGGTAAATGAGTTTTGTTGAGTTAATAACACTTCATTAGTTGATGCATTTTCTTGATTTGGAAATGATTCTTGGGTTAATTCAGATTCTTGATTTGATTTAGAAGTCGATGTGACTTCTCGGGCGTAGTGAAGGTACTTGTAAAAGTCCTCTTCTTGAAGAGTTCCGACTTTTTTATGCTTCCATTCAGTAGATCTCGAGAAGCAATCGGCTGGATGAGTTTCTCCTTTTTCATACTGGATTACATAGTCAAATTGAGCTAATAATGTCGCCCATCGATGCAATCTGGTACACTTGTATTCGATCTTTTTTAAACTGCATAATGCGTGATGATCGGAAACGACTACGAATCTTTTCCCAGCTAAATAATGTTGGTATTTTTTCACACCTACAACTACGGCTAAACACTCTTTTTCTGTGATTGTGTATGCTAACTGATGTTTTGCTAATTTGTAGCCAAAATAGCTAACCGGGCGCCAATCATTGTCCTCTTGCTGGACCAACATCCCTCCGATTGCGACTGAACTCGCGTCTACCAAAAGCTTATGATCTTTCTCGGGATCGAATTGACTAAGCTCGCAATCTTTGATGAGAGAGTCTTTGATTTTTTGCCAACACTGTTGATGTATCGGTAGCCATTTGAAAGTATTCTTTTTTGAAATCAGTTGAAACAACTCTGAAGCTAAGGTTGAATAATTTGGTATGAATTTGGAAAGATAATTGAAAAGTCCAAGTTGACTTTGAAGGCTCTTTACATCTTTGGGTGGTTGAAAATTTGAAAGTCGCTCGACTTTCGCAGGATCAGCTTTCACTTTCGAGCCGCTAATGATATATCCCAAAAACTTTATCTCCTTATGTCCGAACTTGCATTTTTCTGGTTGAATTTTCAAACCATATTCTTTGATTCTTGAGAAGACTTTTTCAGCATTTTCTATTAATTCATCGAATGTTTGACCAAAGATAATAACATCATCTATGTAGGCTAAACAGGAATTGTAGAGAAGATCACCAAAGATTCTATTAACAAATTCTTGGAAGTACGCTGGACTGTCCGCTAAACCCATTGGTAATCTAACGTATTGAAATTTACCACATTCGGTTACGAAGGCAACTTTTTCTCTTTCCTCTGGAGCTAATTCTATCTGGTGGAAACCTTGAGAAAAATCGATTGAAATGAAATATTGATAGCCTGCAAGAGCTGTGATAAAATCATCTACATTAGGCATCGGAAATTTTCTGGTTCTGCAGATTGCGTTGAGCTCAACAAAGCTTGTGACCAGTCGATGACTGCCGTTTGATTTCTCTACCAAAAAAGCTGGTGAACAACCTCTTGAGTTAGATCTTTCAATGATACCATATTTGAGTAACTCTTTGATCTGCTCGTCCATTATCTTTCTTTTGACTGGACCAAGACGATAAGGGTTGCATTGTGGGATTGGATTTAAACCAATATCTATTTTTATCGGGACAATATCAGGAGAAATCTTTCCTAAATCGTATCTATGCTTTGAAAATAATTCTTGATTTTTGAACAAAAACTTTATCATTTGCGATTTTTCATCCATTTTTAAATCTTCAGCAATTGCTTTAATCAGTGTTTCTTCCAAGTCGACGACTTGCTTAGGGAACTCGTCTTTCCTTTCATTGAGTTTTCTTTTCTGAATATAATGACAATACTGTTCATTAAAACTTACTGCATTAACTGTTGAGTTGAGTCGTTGCAGTTCGTTATTGTAACTTTGATTAGATGAATTTTTCTTTCTTCTTGTTCGTCTTTTCTTGTTTGGTGATATTTCAGTTGATTGATGAGATGTATTCATTTGTTGTGATGATTTAGATGATTGTTGAGAGGGGTTAAAAGAAGTCGATGACTTCTGGTTTGAATCGTCAGATGATGAAGCTTTAACAGCAGTTGATTGCTTGCCAAAAACTTTTGGAAAGTAGTCATAAAATAAATATGTCCAACATCTTACGTCTGGACATCTAATTTGCACATGAACTTGGGCATTAAAACGATGGATCTTAAACTTTTTCTCGATGGGATCACCAATGATTTGAATCGATGCTGTGTGAATAAAATTGTGACCAAGGATGAGGTCGTAAGACAATTCTTCAAAGACATAAACTCGAAGAGCTTCTTCTTGATAATTCGGGTACAATCGGACAAAGACTTGGCTAACACCTAAAGCTTTAACAGCAGACTTATTTTCAGCAAAACCGTAAAATTCGTGTTCCGATTTGTAGATCAACAGCCCAAGCTTGTTCGCGAGATCTGCCGACATGAGCGTAGTACCAGCGCCGGTATCAACTAAGGATCGCACTTCTTTGACTTTCTCTTTGTCTAAAATCTGGACTTGAAGGGTTGGATCATATAAACTGGATGAACTCGGAGTAGAAACATTGACTGTTCTAGTTGGGTTTGGACCTTGTTCGATCTTTTGCCTAGTCCTGCAGTCGACGACTGTATGCCCTGGCTTACCACAGAAGTCGCATTTCACAGGTTGACCATGAGTTTGATTATTTATTCTTGGTTGTTCTGAGCTTTGATTGATTTGGGTATTTTGAGTGGGTTTATTTTCAGGGTTATTTGAATGACTTTGATAATTGGGATTTTGATATTGATATGAAGTTGGGCGATAGTGATTAGATAGATGATTATTTTGGAAATAAGGTTGAGGATAATTGTTTCTAATTGGTCTGATATTTCTTGGGTTATAAATTTGATTGGTTGGTTTGTATGGATGAGCTTGATTTTGGTGTAAATTTGACCTTATTGGTTGACCTTGATATCGAGGTTGGAAAGAATTAAAATTTTCATTATTATAAGTTTTCATAGCTGAAATTATAGCATCTATCGTTTTATATGTGACCTTTTTGATAAGCTTACTTTTCAAATCAGGAGGAAGGGAAGACATAATTAAAAGAACTATAGCTTCTTCATGAACTCCTGGAATTTTCAATTCAACTGCTTTCTTTATTTTCTCACAATAAGATACAGGATCTGAGCCCTTGAAAAATCTTGAATTGAAAATTGTTTGTAGCGCTGAAACTAATTCGTGATTACCTATGTGATTGTCCCTAAGCTTATTGCAAACACTTTTGAAACTTAAGCTTGGTTCATTTTGTAGAAGTCGCTTGACTTCTTCGAGTAATCTTTTGGTTAAATTTAGTTTGAGAATTTTAATCGCTACAGAATCATCGAACTCTAATGTCTCAATTGCTGACTCTAAACCTTCTAACCATTCATGAAGACTTTCATTATCTTTATATTTCTTGTAAACCTTTAACCATGCTGGCTGAAAACTACTGCTTTGACCTTGATAGAGGGGTTGATTGTATTGAAATTGATTGAATTGATTCTGGTTGGTTTGGTTTTGATTGTTCTGAATATCTTGATTATTGATGGCTAAGCTATCGAAAGTTACTTGTTGTTGAAAATGAGCTGGACTAGATACTGGGTTTGCTCTAGTAGCACAAAATTCATCAAAATCAGTTAGATTTTCTGTTTGAGGAATTCTGTTTTCACTAGATTCTTGACCAATTGTTTTAAAGAAAATTTTAATCTGAACTTCAGGCATTTTACCATTCAGTTCCGCATAAGTCAGCGACTTATTTTCTTCCTCGAAATAACCAAGCTCTATCAATGTTCTAATATTCTGTTCAGTCATACCATTTTTTCTTAAAGCTTTCATTTCTTCTGGACAAATCAACCAATCATAATTAAAAGGGAAGGTGGGGTCGGGTTTGGAATTGATTACTTCACCGTAAAAGGTTATCATGGTCAACAATGCTTCATTAAATCTTCTGGTTAAGTAGGGTTGCTTTGGAATCTTTTGAACTCCCAACTCTTTAATGAAGGCAGTTTTATTTTCATCGAGTTTGGCGTATTCGCCAATTGTTATATCTGGTCGAGACATCTTAAAGTCGATGACTTTATGGGTGATTGTGAGTGAGTGAAAGCGATGACACAAATAGTCAATGAGTGAATTGGTGATGGTGATGAATGGTTTAAAAACTTGAGATGAGAAATTGTTGGTTTTGTAGAGGTGTAAGAAATGGTATCAATTCTTTTAGGTGATTTGTTGCAAAATTCGTTGAGTTTTCTTTGTTGATGAACAATTCTTATCTTCTTTGGAGAGTCACTTTCTCGAAAACTTGATACTTAAAGGAAAACGCAGGGCATCTCCACCATTTGTTGGGGTACAACAAAGATCTTTATTTTAAATGTTTCCACTAGAAGTCAATCGACTTCTTGTAAAGCACCAAGGAAAAAGATCTCGATCACAAAGGCTTAAGATATTGAATCTCAAGAAACTCAGAACGGGTAATTAATTATTTAAACGTAAACTTTATTAAAGATATTGAATTTTAAACTGAAAGAGGTCACACTAATTAGAAAGGGGAACTAGACTTGTCTGTAATTAGACTTAACCACTACAAGGGTGAATGACAAGTGAAGTGAATAGGAAAAGGAAGAGGCTTTATACGGTCACTAAGAAACAGTTTAAATGAGCGTAATTCAAAATTGACAAATGAATGAAAAGTAAGATAAGAAAGATTAAATGTAAGATAAAGAAAGGTTGAAAGTAAGGTTAATGGGGGAAGCAAACAGTCGTACGACTGTTATCTGTTACAAGTGAATTAAGATTAATGATCAACAATTGGTTTTGCGTGTTCCAAATCAATTGGAATCACAAAAGTAATAACAGAAGCAGTAACAAGAACAACAATAAAGGTAAAGGCAGGTAGAGAAGAAAAAAATAATATGAACTTGGATAATAAAAAGTTATCAAAAGTTAAAGCCTAATATTGGCACAGCTCAGGTAAGTTGAAGGTAAAAACAGCAGCAAATGGCGGAATGTTGCGTGGGTTTGAGTTACAATGGTTGAAATTAGTGAGAAAAATGGTATAAATCAAGCAACTCATCATGTATTTATCATCATCATCACCATGTTTACCATACTCTCTCTCTCTCTTCTCATCTCTCCTCATCAATTCCTGTGACTCTTCAATTGGTGAAAATTTGAATGATCAAGAAAAACACTTAACAGTGTGTATTATATCAATCAATAATGATTATAATAATTCAAAAAGTTGAAGGTAACCAAATTTACGCTGCTGTGTTACTATGAAAGCTTTCATTATGATGATTATGTTGAGGTTTGATCAAGTTTAAAGTCCGATTACCTGTTCACCTGAGTTTCTCTTTGCTTCACCTTTAATCAACCTTTTTCAAGATGATCATTTGTTTTTATGAATGAACCGAAACAGATTACCTTTTGCTATTCCGAACAGACAAGCTTCTCAATTTTTTCTCAAACATTTCAACCTTTTCATCTTCTTCTTCTTCATTTCTCATCTCTTCATGTTCACCTGGATCAAATGGCAATAATACTTTTACTGGTATTAAAACAAATAAAGTGAATCAAAATGATTGCTGAATATTTGCTGTTGCTTCATAAGGAACGGTAAGGAAAGCCTGAATGGTGAAATTGCCTTTAGGCTAATATAACATTAAATGAAAATAAAGGTAAATAAATATACAGATAAATCATTGAATAACTCAACAAGGTAATCAGCAAGTTTAATTGTAAGATTAATTGTTTTTCTTTCGTTTCTTTTTTCTCTCTCATTTTTTTCATTCACTAATTCAATGATATTTAATATATTTGGATATAATTGCTATTTTACTTGGTATACTTTGTTGCTATTATTGCATTATTTTAAAAGTTTGACCTTAAATGTAATTTCACTTTTGCATGTCCATGCATTGGCTATCATTTAATTGATATATTTTATTTAATTTGATTTACATCTTTGCATAAAATATCATGAAAAACCTTTTGATCCTTCGCTTCGATAATCTGTTCAAGGAAATTTCATCGATTATTAACGTTAATCTGTTCTAATTTACACCAGATGTTTAGTCAATTACAATGGTTAATTAGAATCATTTAGCATTTTTGATACAACAGGGAGTTGCTCGAATGAACGAAACTGACGAAATGAAATTGATGTTGAATAACGTTATGAAGTTTATTATCAACACTTGAATAAAACCTTGTAAGGTTATAAAAGTTTTAAAAGCTTCATCGAGTTATTTGCATTGAAAGACTGATTTGTTCAAAATTAGTTTCTTACATTTACATGGTACATGAAACTTAATGAAACATTGATCTTTGGTTCTGATTGGGTTAAGTTCAAATTGTCTTTTGACATTTATTTGAGTTTCATCCTTTTCAGACTCAAAGAGTTTACACAAAACATCGATTTATTTTGCATTGTAATAAGAAACTGATGCGAAATATTAGCTCAGATTAACAGTTAATGTCTAAAGTTGATTCCTTAGTAATGGATAACACTAACAAGAAACATTGACTTGGAGTTGAAGCAATTGCTATTAAAGTTTGTTACAAAACTATTAACAAAAGCATTTAATGACTAGTGTTACTATTTTTAAACCTTTCCAATTTGACAATTTGAATCAAATTGGCATGACCTACAAGTTTATCGAGTTATTTTGCATTGATGAAACCTCAAACAACGATATTAACTGAAAGGGCGATAAATTTAACGGTAAAATTTCAATGTAATCAAACCTGAATCCAGAAAAGTAGTCAATTTTGCGATTTCCGTATTTTTCCTATTGCAAACACTTAACTAAACGTTGCTTTAATCCTAATAAATGGCATTTTATCGGCATCATTTTGACCAAACTGCAAATAACCGCAACAATAAGTTTAATTTGATTTTGAGAAACTTTTTTATTCTCTCCATTTGAATAGCACATAAAAAAGACGGACATTATTAATGGTTCATCTGATAGAAAAATGTTGCCAATTGAAACACTTTTATAGCAATAATAGGAAAATTGATCAATTGAATGGCAATGGATTTAAACACAAATTACTCTACCTTTTCAGGTAACATAAAAGAGTAATGATCAGGTTTGATTTCCTTCAATTGATATCAAACTGAATAACAGAGATTATTCTGAATGGAATAATAAAGCCATCCAAATGGTGAGAAAACAAAGTTATCAAAGTTAATTTGTTAACCCTTTTCATGTAAAATCAATCGTCTAGACTTGTCATAATAATGTTAATAAAAATTTGAGGTAAAAATAGCCGATCAAGAGGCAAGTCTTAATGCGCCAGAATCTTCATCTTTTTCATCATTGAACTCAAAATAGATCATGTTATATAATAATGATTTGGTTTCCAGAAGATCAATTAAAGATGTTAAGAGCAATAACAACGTTAAATAATACATAATAAGGTAAAACTTTTCTAGAACTTTCACAGATTAATTCATGGAATGATTAAACATAATTAGATTTAATTAGAGTATCAAGAGGCTTTTATTTTGTCAGATGAAGCGAAGAAAAAAGGAAGAAAAGTTTCGTAAATCGTAAGTTGATACGTCAAAGGAACTCAACTTTCATGATATAAGTTGGGTTCATCACATGATGATCAATATTATATTATCAAAGATTCAACATGTTATCTAATTAGGTGGTTTAGTAAAACAGAATTAAAGGATTTGAAATGTTGGTCAAAGAATTTAAGTTTTCTAGATTATTCTTTTAGATTTCATGAACTACTCAATTCTGATGGATTTCTTGGAAAAAAATCTCTTCTCTTTAAGTATCCATTTATGGATTTAATGGCAAAATTTTGTTTCAAATGTACAGTTAACTTGAACCAATAAATGTTACAATAAAACTTTGTGATTCCAAAACTTTTATGAACCATCAAAGGTTCCATGAGATTTTCATAAATGAATTATTTATATAAAGTTCTTGTCTGCTCAAAGCGATCTTCTAAGTATTTATTTCAATTAAGAACTAGAATTTTCTTGAATTATCTAATGAGTGAAAGGAATTGAAACATTGACTCAGATAGATACTTGAGTTGAAAGTCAATTTTGGGTAAACTGTGAATCAATTGGTATCCTTGAGGCTTTACCTGAGTATGGATGAAATGATAAATCATACAAGGTTGTCTTGGAAGCATTTACAGGTAAAACAAGACTAATTATAAATACATGTGAAATCAATATTTGGTGTTGGGTGGAGAAAGGGAAAGTTGGAAAGTTAAAACTGTTTCCAACTGATGATGATGCTGAGGGTGGCAGTGATGATGAATGTGTATCAAAACAGGGAAACAATGCAAGTCATTGGATGATGGAAACGTCAAGGTCTAGGTCATGGTAAGATTATGTTGCAAATCTATGGATTGGCTTGAAAGCAGTTAACCAGTTATTTACCAGATTATTAATTCATCACCATTGGCATTACTGTTTGTTTTTATTTTGTTTTTACAGGTAAAACATTGAAGATAAAATGAACTTTTATTGCATTCATTATGATAACATTGAACAGGTTGTGAGGAAAATTGTTTTTCGTTGGCAAATAAAGCAACAAATTCATTCAATTATTCCAACCTTTCAATTGACAAGTTGACATTTAAGTGTCGGAAATCAGTAGAAAATTGCATTCCAATGAAAAGTAAATTAAATGCTAAATCTGGCAAAAATTCAAACAAAGTTCCGAGATTTCTTGATTGAATCACAGACTAAACAGAAAATATGAAAATTGAAATCAGACTGAATTTGCCATCATTCATGTTTCATCAAAACTCAAAGTTATCAAAATGGAAAATGTTTTTTTTGGAAAATTTCTTTTTTGACAAATCTTTGACTGAAAACTTCTGACCAGTTGATTAACGTGAAATTATCATGTGGAAATGATTTGAAAGTTTAAATGAACAACATTATAAATGCACTTTACTATTGAAATTTACATTTGATATAAAAGTGTTTATTGTGGCAAAATGTGGTTGTCACAAAATTTGATGTTTTTTTCATCTTTACCTTCAACGGTGAACAAGCAATTGAATACGTCAGTGTAATATCACATAATATGTTTGCTGATGTAAATGTTAACGGAATGAAGAAGAAGAGAAAAGTTGAACAGATATTTTATTCCTTATTCAGGGTAGCAATCATTTGATACAACTGATTATTCTGGATTGGTGATAATATTACATTGATTAGAGTAAATAATTCTACTCTTTTCAAGTGAGGATAATTTTTCATCTGTAAATAACTATTTCAATTCAAGACAAGACTTTTCACTATTGCAATTATTCTGAAATGAACTGAAAATACTTTTCAATATTCATCTAAATTTACCTTGAACAAGTTGATGATGAAAAAGTATATAAAAATAGTTTTAATGAAACAAAAATGGATTAAATGAATTAAATGGATCAAGATGAGTTCATGGATTTATCAAGCAGATTAAAGGTGAAGAAATTTGACAAAAAAAGTTGATCTCAAGTTGACAAGAGTTTTGTTTATTAATGTTATTCAAAGGTGTTCAGGGAAACTTGAATCGATTGAAAAGGGTTAATCAATTTGATCAACAAAGTTGAATTGATATCAGGGTTTAATGTTGAAATAATTGCAACTTCTGATCAAAGTGTTGACAAAATTCTGGTTCAATGGGTTAACAAGGATTGATTTATCGATGCTGTTTGCGAGGTAAACAATGTTTGAATCGACTTTGAATTAACCAGGGAAAGAAAATAAGAAATGATGATTATTCCAAAATTCATTGGAAACATTTTATTCTGTCTCTTGACATCTTTCTACTTCATCATCATCAACAGGAAAACATATTCATCTTCATCATATTCAACTTCATCATAATCATCATAATCATCATCACACTTTGAGTGAAAGAAAAGATTACAGAAAAGGGAAAAAAAGTAAAAGTAAAAAGTTGAATGTTGGTGAATAAGTTTCTTCTTTATACCCTGAAGGCATCGTTACTATCAGAAAATCAGATTCTGTCAAAATGAGAAGTGATAAAATGAATGATTTGGTGAGTGAGGTTACAACGATAAAAATGATTTCCCGTTGATCAGGTTAAACACATGAATCACAAGATACTAATAGGTTTGAGTAGCAAAAATGAGCGCAAAAAGTGTTTCCCTTTTTTTAGCTATTCAATAACATGAATGACCAACGAAACGAGAAACATTTAAAAGTTAATTTCTCATGATTAATTGGTTTTAATGAACAGCAAAGTATCAGTTTACTTACACCTCAAAGTGTCATAATTAGATAAATATAAATCTAAATTAATCAATTCAATTGGATTGTTAAAATGATTATGAACATGAGATACAATTACAGATTCAGAAGTTTCCAAATGATTCCATCTTCAAGAAAATAAGCAAAAAGTTCAGGATTCTTTGTCGCTCATTCCAGGATAGACAAGTTGGAAATTCTTAAAATTTCACCAAATTATTCATCAAATATTTTGTCTTCAAAAGAACTTTTCAAAAAGTTATTTCGCGATTCAACAATTATCTTTTTCATGTTCTCTTCTTCGTTCTTCGTCAGAATTTTAATTTACTCAGAATCAGAGATCCCTTTACAATGCATAATCTGGTTAGTTGAAGGCGCGTGGAGAAGTTCAAGAGAAAATGGAATTGATTGAGTTTCGATTTTCTTGACAAAATTCATTATTTATACAGAACTCTTTAGTCTAACTTTGGTTATCAGAACAAAATATTCACGGAATTTTCAAGTTTTGTGCTTATTCATCAAATGATATTAATGTTTCTCCAGTTTCATATTCAGATTAGTTTTTTTGATGCAGTTTCTCATGTTAGTCACAATCATGAAGGCAAAAGGCTTTCTAGTGGAAAGCAAAGAATCACTTTTGATATATTCAATTTGTCAGTTGAAATGTTTCAGGACAATTCACAATCTTTTCAATCTTAATTGTCTCTCACTTGAAACTTGAATCAAAAACCGGATTTAAATTGTTGTTACTGATAATGAGGATGATAAAGGTCTCTGTTCATATAAATATATATTTATATTTTCAGGTCAAATATCAACAGGTTTCTTCGGATTCGCATTTTCATGTTGCGCACCTTTTACTAATTGTTTGACAATCAATTGAATTGACATGAAATAGCCTTGGAATGACCAGTTTTTTGTTATCTCAACTCACCAGAAGCGGCCTGAAAAGTTCAAAATTTTATCTAATTTACTGTCAAGAGAAAAATTCATTTTCAATTCATTTTATCCACAGAACCAATCAGAATAATCAAACTTGGAAATCAGTAAAACTCGAAATTTTCAAACTTTTCCCTTTTCTGAGCAAAAAAAAGTATCATTTGAATTTTTCAACTTTAATTTCCTTCATACAATTTTGGACACTTTGATCAAGGTTAAGTAAATTAACCAACTCTAATTAATTGCAATTAAAACAATTTCAATCAATAAAAATTGCAACAATAAAGTGCTCAAGTTAAACCTTTAAACTGATCAACCTAACCATTTTTTTCAAAGTCAATTGTGACCTGAACCTGATTTAATTGAAAAAAAAATTATTGTTAGACTAAGGTTAATTGTAGGTTTCAATGAGTCTAATAGGGAAATAAAAAAACGAGATTCAAGTTGAGCTTTCATTATTGATATCTTATTGTATTCAACTCCACTTAAACCTAATCAAAACTTATCGGCTCATTGATTAATTCAATTTCAACCTAATAATAATAAAAAGAAGCTCAAAGCTTTCCAAATGAAATAAAATGTTCTTATATTGACCAGTAAAATATATATATTTATACATGAAAAATATAAATATACATGAAAAGGTCGATAGAGGAAAAAACAAGTGTAACAATAAAAACCTGTAAAGATTCAAGATTGTTGATTAACCTTATTTGATCAAGTGTTTGCCTGTTTAAACATATTATAATGACAACAATTAAATAGTAAAGTATCATGTTGAATTGCAATCAGTTTCAACCAAAGGGAAACGCGAACTTAATCAACTTCACTGTTTTGTCTCAACAGATCGCAATCTTATTTCATGATAACCTTGTTATTGCTAGTTTTTCCCTATTCAAGTGTCTGTCTGAGGACAGATGGAAAAGTAAATCAAGAATTTTCACAATTTTTGAGTTTAATTAAATGCTTACTCAGTGTGATTTAAGCACATTCATATGGTCAAACAGGTAGAAAATGATTTTCAATGTAAATCTTTTTTTTAGCTTTTTGTTTACGCTCATTGGTTGCTGACTTACCAACTTGAGTAAATATTTGTGCGTTACTTTAGTACCCATCCTTGGATTTTGGCTATTTAAGCTTCCACTTGTTTTAAATTGACTTTTCTCGATGATGATTATCATCATCTTGACCTCGGATTTTGTTTGGATTTCAAGTTCAAACAATTGTTGGTAAACGCATCGGTTCAATATTTGAGATGGAAAATGTTATTGATAGAAATGGTAAAAGGTGCGTTTCGAGTTTCCTCGTAAATCATAATTATTCATAATATTGATTATGAATAGGGAAAAGTCAATTCTCGGGTAAAAATATTGATCACTTGATCAATAGTGAAGACGAAAAATTGGTTTTGATTAAATGGTGAAATTATCCAAAAGTAAAATGAGAATGAGAATGTTCATTTTGATAACCTTTTTGAATGTTGATCATGAATTTGTTGGAAATGATTTTCAAAGATTATCAGCTTTCCGTTCATCAACTGACCAGTCAATCTGAGAAAATGAAACAACAAGATGACCATCATTTCCATCATCATCATCCTGTATCAACTTACTGTTTCTGCTCATTTCAAATTTCATCTTTTATCTTCTCTTTTTACTTTTTTTTCTCCATCTTCTCTTTCTTCTCTTAAGATTCTCACGATTGCCGCCGATGACCTCGTCTATACCAAGTGTACTTATTTTACCTGTCGCTCTTGTTAACATAATCAACAGAAAAAATCATGTTACCATGATTATGCTGTTTCCCTTTTGTCTCTACCATTTAATATGTTTCGCGTTAATTGTAGGTAACAACGTGAACAAGGTAAATGATGATCATTCCTGTCATTTTACATGAAACATAATTTTACATCAAATTTTCACTTTTCCCTGGCAAAAGGTTTACAAGTTCAATCTCGATTAAAATGAACAAAAATGTAATCAAAGATTAAAATGTTGTACAATACTGATTATGGGTCAAACACACACATTGATTCATTGTATTTTTATCGATAAAATTCAACATTTCAACATTATTTTAACATTTATTTGCTCCTCAACAATCTGTAAACCTTAAGCAAGTTAATAAGAGCAACATTGATGTTAACAATTGGAAAACATAAAAAGCCAAATAAATCAGCGACTTGACCCAATTAACCAGCTCACCAGAAATGCTCAGCAAAACTGGCAAATCTTAATCTTTACCTAATTAGATTTAAAAGATAAAATAAATCAACTCATCTGGTTAAAGGTATTTTAATATCAAAGGTTAAGTCAATGAACAGGTAAAAGAAAGGTTGAAAATAATAAACTGGATTAGTGTACAGAAAATAACATTTTGCCTTCATAGAGATTTGTAGAGATGACTTGTTTATCTTGATCATCTTTTAAAGGTGATAATAATAACAGTGCTAATAATCATTTCCATCTTCATCATTTTGACCATCATTATCTTGAACATCATCATAATCATGAATTTTGAAACGCTTGAAACTAGCAACAGCAACGAAAAATAGTCAGGCCAAAGGGCGGGATAAGAATCAAATTTATTGACAACCACAGGTAGATAGTAAAAAAGGAGAGAGAGAGAAGTTAAAGGTAGAGAGAGGAAAAAAAAGGAAAACTAATATTACAACAAATAATCCAAGAAAGGTAACTTGCTGTGTATTTATCACGCCCTTTACCTGAACATTGATGTATCCTTAAGATATGTGAGCGAATGTTCAATAATATTTCTTAAGGCCCACTACTGTTACTTATTAGGGCTATTATTTAAGTCTTTGAGCCTTAGGATTGAAGGAGATTGATTAGAAACAGTGAAAACTGAATACAAGAAAAAAATCTCTTCTGTTTCTGACTTACACGGTAACACATGTGAAATGGTTAAATTGGTGAGTTTCATGTTCTCTATTCCACTTACTGAGTAAAATTTTGTCTGAATAACCAGATAGGTTATTGGCTTGAGAGCGCTTCAAAGCCTATAGGAACCGATTATTAGAGTCAATCAGTATTGATATAAAAAAGGTTAACCAGTGAAACATGAAACGTTTTTGCTTGTTTTTGCGCTTCAAAAGTCTTAATACAATATTGCCTTTTGCTGAGGGAATCGCTTTAATCTGTTTCAATGTTCATTGGATATTGAAATTGCATTGGTTGGAATGATTGTTCAACTTTTACTTTTCATTTTATTCAGTTGCAACTTGTTATACTTTTTGTTGGACATTTTTGCGCTTTTCAAGTTATCCATTGTTATCCATGGATTTAAGGTGAATATGTAGACTTGGGTTGAAGGAATGCGGAAAAATTTGGGAATTTCATCAATTCTCATGTCAACATTCAAAGGTTACCTTGAGGTTTAATAGACTGGAAACTGAAACGATAAATTCCAATGAATTTATCACAAAAGATTTAAACATTCTAAGTAAATTTATCGGTCAAAATGTTACAATTCGACTATTATCAATAGTCTATTGAAACAGAGGATCATGAAAGAGACAATCATCAGAACTCATCATTTCACTTGAACATTCCATTGCCACACTTAGGTTGTTAATCGAATTTCAATCATTCGATTGTTTTCAGACTCTTTTTTTCATAGCAACCATTTTAAAAGTAAATAAAGAAATTATGAAATACTGTTCAAGCTGAGATTTATCATGAAAGACAACAAACAAAACTCAACTTTTTTTCTTCGTTTCAACAAACTTCATTTTTTTCATCATCAACACTTTGCTTCTCTAAATTGTCGTTCATTTTGCACTTCAAAATTGAATAAAAGCTTATGAATTATACAATTTCCATGTTCTTTAATTCATCAAATTTCCTTTCAATTTCATCTTGAATATGCTAGAATCGTCTCTTTACGACTTAACCATTAAACTTGATCGTTATTGTAAAATGTCAATGAAAGTTGCCTTTTAGTGAATCTAAAATTATTGAACCAACAAACTGAACAATAATAAAACAAAACTTGATTTTGATCATTATTTTGTTGTTTTATTCAAGTCTTCAAGACTTGAGCCAATTGGATTATTTAGAGTCTCGTTTTTTTGAGTAAACTTAATATCATTAGTAATTCAAGTAATTGTTGGCTTATAGACATTTTCATGGGAATCAACTCACATGTTATTCCTTCACATGAATTCATTTAAGTTTGAGTAAAGAAAATGCGACAATTAATTACATGTTAAATTGTTGATTAATTATTTTCTGACTTTAAATGAAAAGAGAGTGCAAAGCGACAGTTAATCAATTAAAATTGTTCATTATTTTTCAAGCTTTCATCAATAATCAATTGTTATGAGAAACGAGTAAAAATCAGGCAAAAAATATTGAACTTGTTGGGTGAAATTTTGAAAAACGTAAGCAAAAATTGATTGGGTTTTCCAATAACTATGATTATTATTCAACAGTTAAATGCTATTAGATATTAAAATGAAGAAAATGTATAAAAAAGTAAAGAGAAAAGGGTTGAAAAATGGTGAATCCTGTGAACATTTCAAGTTGAACTGATAATGCTAAAGTAATGCTAAAAAGATGATGAAGTTTTTGGAAAGATTGCGATTAAAATGGTGAAAAGTGTAAAAAGTTGTTCTTCATGTGAGACTGTGATGGTGATTGTGGTAGGATGAAAAATGATTGAATTGATTTTCATGGCAAGTTTTCACACTATTTAAGAAGATGGAAAAGTCCTTCAGAAAAAAAATGCTCAGCTTATTGATATTCAAATGACCGTTGAAAGGCATGCTGATCCATTTTGGATGCAACTCAGAATTGAAAAGAAGAGAAGGAAAAAAAAGTTTTGGTGTTGCCGATGTTCAAAGTGAATAAAGATGAAGAGAAAAAGGTAAGATGAAGAAAAGGTAAGTTGAAGTAAATAAGGCGAACTGGACAAGGTCATTTTACTCAATTTTCATGGTGCATTATGAGAGAGGATCTATGCTCTTGTGGGTTTCCATCGTTTTTACATCAACATTCAGATCAAAAACTGAATCAAAAGGGAATCTTGAACATTTTTGCCCTCAAAATGAATCAACATCGAAATGCAATTTTCATCAAAAGTCAATTTTCATTGATTGACAATCTTGTTGTTCATGTTCAACTTTGCCATTTGAGAAATTTGACAAAACCTTTTTTAATTGATTTTTTCGTAAACCTTTTTTTTCGTCAAAAATTTGGATAATTTTCGATTCTTTTTTTTCTAATCTTGTTTTTGTTCATCTTCTTGGTTCATCATCTTTTAATAGTAGGCTGAGAGTGATGACTGAGTTGAAAGGCGTTAAGACAATCTGACCGAGTTGACCTGATAATGAATTGTATCATTTATCATTGAGTTGAAAAAAAAGTTCATTGTTAATCAGTCAGCTATGAAATTACCTTTGCTTGAAGAGAAAAAAAAGTAAACCATCGTTGGTTGAAACTTTTTTTTCGCTTTACTCTCATATCCTTTACTTATTATCCTCATCACTATATTTTTACTTTAATCACCCAACATCATCTTTTACCTTCGTTTCAATTGGAAATTCAATTAATGTAATTGAAAGAAATCAATGAGCCTTTTGGAAGGAGAGAAAAAACAATTCTGTCACCATGCTCTAACACCATGATCATCGCATCATCTGTTAATCTGATCCTTTCATCTTTTAAAGGTAAGGATTAAAAGAAAAGGTTGAAAGGGTTTCAATTTGTACGGATAACATGTCAAGTGAATCAGAATTAGGAAATTGTAGAGAAGAAGAAAAGGCGATAACAATTTGGTCAATTTTTTGATCAACCAACAGTCTATTATCAAGGTTTGCTCAATTGAATGTGGTTAGTTAATGATAATGTTTAACTAGCTGTGAAAATACAAAATAAAAGGTGGCAAAGTTGGACAGCAAAGGAAAGAAGAAAAGAAAAAAAAAGTTGAAATTTTGTCTCAAAAAATTTCTCAAGAACTCAGACTTGAGACATTCCATGAAAATTGAGTAAAAATTACTGTAAACAAGGAAAGAGGTTACAGAGAGACTCGAGGTTTGATTAGGTGTAATCTAGTTAATGACAGATTAACAGATGATGTAAAAATGATGATTAAGTCCAAATTAAGTTGCGGACAACATTAGAGGTAAGCATTAAGAGAGGCAATTATGAAGGAAGAGATTGGGTCAAATGAGGCCAAAAGGAGATGAAGGGCTAACCTTGGACGGATAAGGGTAACCTTTTTCCGGTCAGAATGATAATGATGATGATTCTGGCAAAAATGGTTAAATCTTTTTCCGATGAGAGTAAACTTGAAAAAGGTTAATCATAATGTGGCAAAGGGATGCAAAGATGAGGGTAAAGAGGAAGAACAAGGTAAAAGGATGGTTAAGAGGGTGGAGGTGATGTTGAGCCCTTAAGGATGCTCAACTGCAAGTTCATGGGAAAAGGAAAAAGCGACTGTCCAGTTAACGAACTATTGAGGTAAAAGTAAATCGCACATCTAATAAACACATAAAAAAGGCTTTAGATAAATATAAGTTTATATAAATAAATATAAGGTCAGAACGTAATTTTATCTCAATTATCTTGCAACGAAAAAAAAGGGATGAAAATGTCTCAACGAAACGCGTGTTTCGCTGATTATTTCATTTTTTGTTGCTCTTCTTCTTCATCTTCTTCTTGCCTTCTTGGTTGATAATCTTAAACTTTTTTCTTCTTCTTCTTCAACTTTTTCCTCTCACAGTTTTCGTTAACCTCTATTATTACTGGCACTTGCTACTGCTATCATAATCATTATGATTATCATGTGAAACAGTTTGTCTGTAAAACGTTTTAAATGATCCTTTGCTTACTATTTACTCTGAGCTACGGCTTTTCGTCGTCTCATCGTAAACCGCAAACATTTGCCTGAGGTCATTTTATTTGCAAACACACGCGTCAACAAGAAAAGCAAAGTTTAACTTGAGTTTTGTGTGTAATGCAGAAGTCACAATTAATTGCTGCAATTACAATTAATGATGTTTACATAAAACACCGACCAACGATTTCAAGATATGAATTAGCGAACAAAAATTCAACGTTTAAATTATCATTTAATTATCAACTTGGCCAAACCCAATCATCATCAACTGTAATTGTTTGATTTGTGCTTGTATTCACTGTTAAATCAACACATTAATTGGCGCTACTTTTCATTTTCCTACTTTTTTTCGGGATAATTAAATTTGTATTTAAATTTTAATTTGATTCATAATTTTTGTTGACGATGAAATCAACAAAAAAGTGAAATTGGTCAATGATTTAAAGGAAACGGCAAAATTGGATTATCAAGTGAAAAGGTTGAAAATTTGATCATCTTTGCGCTTGTAAGATTCAATTTTTGCATGTTTACTGGCAATTAATTTTAAGTAGTTTACATTAAAGTAATTAATTTGTTGCTTTGAGACGGGATAAAATGAAATTATCATGACAAATTTATTTGTCGGTATTTCATGGTAATCAAGGAAAGTCCACAAAGAGATAAATTTAGAAGTGCGTTGCGACAACTGACACCATTTCAAGTTTCCCGAGATGCTGAGCTTGTCCAGAACGGTTCATGATTTGTCAAAACTCAAGCCTCTGTTAAAGCTAAGAATCACTTCAACTTATTTTCATCATTTTAATCGTTGAAACGAAAAACTCAGTCAATTTGAGTTGTAAAGATTTTCAGAATGAATTTGATCAGAAAAATCTTTTGTCTAAATTGTCATGTAAAATCCCTCAGAGAAAACATGATTGTCGGAATTATCACAAACTGTGTTGAAGTTTAATGAGCCAATGCATTGATAATTAGCATAAATTAACAATTCATTTTAAAAGTCTTTCCAAAAGTTAATGTTAAAGTTAAGAATGATTAGAATCAGATTAAAACAAATGAATCATTAAAACTAAATTTCATCGAATGTGAAATTACAATTAAAACTTGGATATTGCACATCAACTTTAGTCATCAGAATCAACTTTTAGTTTCAATCAATTATGCAAAATAGCCCGATGATATCGACTCACCATGAGTCAAACTGATTATCAAAATCATTTCAAATTAGTCATTATCATTATCGTATTACAGTTGTTTGGAATCGCTTTTAGATAAAAAATGATATTCTCTGAGTCAGTTTAATGCTTCACATAAGACAGAAAAATCCCTGAAAACTAATGATTAAAAAATGAACTTATCAAAATGAAATGATGAATTGAGAATTGAAAAAATCAGCTTCTTCAATTTCACCGATAATTGACTCAATCCTAGACTTTTATCTTTACAAACTAAATGAATTTTGTTTTGAAAAATTGGGTTGAAATGAAGAAGAAAGAAAATCTAATCAAAAAATGAATTTGCATTTCATGATAAACTTTTGCCAAATGAAAAGGCCAAGAAAAGTGAACCCAAAATACACATTGAACCAAATGAAATTAGCAATGATTCAGTTATCATGTTTGATGAATCGAAAAGCATTGAAACAAAGGTTTTTTACAATAAAAATTGAAAATCCTTTCTGCTTTTCATAAGTTTATTATTCTGTAAATTACCATGAATAAATCAGATTTTTGGTGTTTTTGTCCTGCATTTCTTTTCAATGTTCAACTTGTTATTGAAGTATTGAAATTTCTTGTTCAACATTTACCTGTTGTGTGTGTGGTGTGTGTTGATATCAAGGTTGAATAAAAGGAAATGTTATTTTCCATTTTCTAGGATGAAAAATTTTCGTGCTTTTCATTTTCAAGTTAAACATCACGCTTTCTTCTGATTCACATCTGCTTCTCTCTTCATTATCATCTTTCATCTTTATCCTTCTACATGTACATGGTGAGCGAGTGAGAGAAAAGTTTACATTTTTTGTTCATTTTGTCTACAATCATCTGTTTATCCTGTTCAGGTTATCAGTGATTAATGATGACCTTGCCATAATTTTCAAGCCAAAACCAAAGAGCGCCGGATTAAAGGTGAAAATGAGAAAGCAAGAGTAAAATTTGCGATTTCATTGAGAAAGGATTCGTTGACGAAAATCATTGAGTTTCTCTTGAAAGATGATTCTCATTTAGCAATTGAATGTTTCATTAAACACAAAACAAGTTAATTTGTTTTCATTAAATCTTACAAAAGCCAATGTCGCTATGGTTGGTATTTTTTTGGTTAAAAACGCAACTTTAACGTGCTCAAGGTAACGAAAGTTTTTCGCCAGGCATTTGTCTATCACCAACGAACCTTGCTATTAATGATATTATCTGTTTGCAATAATGAACGCACAATGGTGACAAAACCACATGAAAACATGATCAAGTGTTGAACATCAACCAGTCACGTTAAACTGAAGATGATTATCATCATCATCATGTTGAAGTTGAAGGTAAAAATGTCATTTCCGGCGTAAAACTTGTTCAATGAAACGGCAGAATAGAATAGAAGAAAAAAAAGAGTAAAAAATTCTGGAAATGTTTAACTTGGCCAAGTAAAGTTAACTGAAGCCAGGCCAGATTATAAATTGTTTTGACCTAACCTGAAGGTAAATGTGCAAAGAGAGCGGATTGTTCAGGTTAAACCATGAACCAAGAGAATTGGGATTTAGAAAAAAAGAGAAAATAAATTTCAAGTGAAAACTCAATTCATTGGCAAAGAATCAGAATTGAAAGACTAAATGATTCAATGATATTTCTTCGTTGAAATGGACAATCATTGACAGATCAATGAAGAGTTTAATGAGAGCTTTTCAAAGGATTTCACCGTAAAGTTCATTAAACATCGATAAATCTTACAACTCGATGTAAAAGTACGAGTGAGTGAAACAAGGCAAATCAAGGTAACTAAGGTAATGAGATACAGGTAAATGTTGTTTTTTTACCTTCTTTGCTGTTGTGGTGATAAAAATGCTCAACAAGAATGTTGAAGAAAAACGTGAACACGAAAATGAGATACTAATTGTTCGCTGAAAACTAAATCAACGGAAAAAAAGAGACGCTAATTGTAATTTAAATTGTAACTTGAAGAGAAAGTTAAATGAGATGATGATGTATGATTAATAGAGGTCAAGTTGTTGGTTTCTTCATCATCATCAACCTTATCATTTTCATCTTCTGTTGGTTTTTTTTGTGCTTCTTCTTGATCAAAATTCTGAATCTGACTTGAAGTTACAGTTAAACCATCAAATGGTCATTTAGACTTTTGTTGCATTTTAACTGTTTAATGGTCAATAATAATGACTGGAGATCATTAAAAATTATTGCAAACCAAATATACTTGACGATACCTTTTCTTGGCTTCTCAAGTTTCCCCAGAAAATCAAGAATAAAGCTTTGAGACTAAACATGAAATTTTCATTTTCAGTTCTTGTTTTTTGATGTGAAATGAGATGAAAAGATGAGGAAATGTGTACACAAAGAAAGTCTCTTAACAAGAGTAACAAATATGGAACCATAAATATGGTTATTATCAGCAAACAAACATGAATTGTTATCACGTAAATATAGTAACACTTGATCTTATTTTTTACCCTCGGGCTGATGAAAATGATGATGATTATGATGATGAAAAAGGTGATCATTTGAAAAGGAAACAGAAGCAACCACAAAGAAGAAGAAGAAGAAGAAAGATGCAAAATTCAAGTTTTCCGATTAACTATTAAAAGTAAATTGAATTTTTATACATTGATTTGAGTGTGGTCTCAGTAAATTAAGGTATCATCATTACCAACATCATCATCCTCATTAACATAAATGTTGAGATGATTTTTACCTTTTATTAGTTATTACTTTCTCTCTTCATTTAAACCAATCAAAAGTTAAAGAGCTATTGCCACTTGAGCATCATGTTCCTCTCATCATGTTCATCTTTTTTCTCATCTTTTCTTTTCTTTGTTCTCTTTCAATTTGCATGAGCTTCAAATCATCGCCATTTCTTTCGCATTTGTTTTCTTTCATCAATAATCTCATTGATAAATATTGCATTTAATGGATGGAAAACATTTCAATTTCAATTCAACTTTTTCTCATTGCAAATGGTTTCCAATTTACAATCACTCCATGAGTTTCCGGTCTTTATCGACATGATATTCCGGTCAAGATATAAGCTGATATTGATGATAAGGGGTTGGGGGTCATCATTATAAAGTGATATGAGACAAGATGGAAAAAAGATTATGGAATGAAATGAAATGAGATTATTAAAGTAAATGATATTCTTGGCTTTTTATCATTACTTTTTCACTTTATTCACATTCATCATTATCATTATGTTGAACAGGGTTGAATAAACCTCGGTCAAAATGCATTTTTCAATTTTCATCTAAAAGTTCATTTTAACCTCAACACACACAGACATTGACAAGTATATGATTAAATGGTCAGAATTAACAGATACATTATTCTCGATAATCAAGTAAATCAAGAAACTTTCCTTTCAGTTCTAACCTTCAAATGGACATATTAAGGTCACAATTAAGTTGCTACTTTGCTATAAATATTGTTAACCAATACAATGCCATTGAAGGGTGATGAGAAAGATGATCACAAATGATGATGATGATGATGAAAGCAAATGTTTCTTTAATCGATTTTGTTAGGTGTTTGATTGAAGATGATTGTAATTGAATATAAAAAAAATGAAGTTTAAAAGCTGGGATGGGAAAGTGACCAACAAGATAAATTGAGAAAAGGATAAACCATCAACTAAGAAAAGGGATTTTTTCTTCTCGCTCGATGACAACGAAACATGATAGAGATGAAGGAAAAGGTAACAGGTAAGGTACATATTGTCTGTCAGTGTAAAGAAAATTCATTGTAATTGCTGTAACCTTAATTTTGTTCCGGTAATACAATGATGATTGGTTCAATGCAAGGTAATGAAAGTATAAGATATAAAAAAAAGTCAAATCCATAAAATGAAAATGGGAAAATGATTTAACAGCAAGTTGATAGAGAGAGAAGAAATGGAAATAAAAAAATCTGATAATTTAATAATAGATGTGATTGAAGGTGCACTTGGACTTTTTAGGGAAAATCAATTATCGATAGTTTCAAATGGCCATTTCATGTTGACTTTGATTTTTCATTTCAACATTTTATTGCTCACTTTGATATTGTTTTCATAAATCAAGCAAATTTTAAATTGAAAACTTTTACTTTTACCAAAACTCGTGATTCTGGAAATGCTTTCAAAATAAAAATCAGTTTTAATCAAAATTAATGTTTGATTAAAATTAAATGCAAAAATCTCGAGATTGACTCGAATAGATTATTGAAATTCTGAGAAAAAAGTAAATGCAAGAATCGATTGATAGCATTAATAGTTGGACTTGACTTTGATACAGTTTGGTGTTTCGTCTACGAATGGGAAAAGGTTTTATTCAAATGAACTGCAGATTTTAGGTTATATTTGATGTTTAATTGATTGGAATGAAAAATTTGGGTTTAATTAAAGCTTTTTGATTCTTACAAAGGTTTGTGAAGGTGAAAAATGTTGAAACTGTTGATCAAATCAAATAGACTGATGATCAACAGATGATAATTTTGTTCTTGCTTTTCATCCATTATAAGCTCATTTTTGCATCACCTTTGATTGTCATCATCATCTTTTTGTTTTCTTGCTGTTAATTGTTGATAGCCACTTGATAATAATTAAACTTGTGAAGTTGTTTACTCTCAGTTAGCATGTTAACCATAATAATAATAATAGTAATAATTATTATTATCATCATCATCATCATTTACTATTAATATTAAAATGAACAAGTACAATTGACTTTCAATATTTACATTGCAATTTGTTTCTTTTTAACTGCTCTTAACTGAGAAGAAGAAGATGAAGAGAAAAAGAGAATCATTTGATGAAGAAAAAATGGAAAAATCTGAGAATGAGAAAGTTCTGAAAAGAAGAGGACGAAATTTTCCCAGGCAAAAAGTGAACGTTAGAAGGAGAAAGTTTTACTAACGAAATTGAACTACTCACGGTTAGATGAGCTTTAGATTCACGCAATCAACAAGAATTGAACAACAACAACAACAGGGAAGAGAAGGAAAGAAAGAGAATAAAGAAAGAGAAGGAAGATGATGATGATGAGATGATGAGAGATTATGAAAGAGGAGAAGAAAGTAAACTGAGAATTTACCTAAAAGATAAACATCGTTTTAACATAGTCGACGTCGTTTTTTTTGTCTTTTGAAAGCAACAAGTAAAAAATGAAACATGAAACAGAAAGGCAAGGTGATTCTGAGATTCACCTGTTTTCTCCTTCATCATCATCATCATGTTCCAGGTTCTGTTGAGTTCTGAGAAGTCGTCTTCTCTTTTTGCTGCTTTTCTGTTCAGGGGAGTTTTGGGAAGCTTCAACATATGTTGAAGGGAATTTCCCTTTCATTACAAGCTTCTCTTCATATTTTTTTTCATGTCTATCTTCATTTTTTTCTGCTATTCCATATTCTATTTCAAGTGGATTGTTCAGAGGTAATAATCACATGATTAGTTTTTCACAGTAGTTAATAGTGTTTAATGAATCTTTATAAATATATGAAACTTTTTTTTCTCTCTCTCTCTGTTATGGTGTTAGTCTTTTGTTCACATTACTATGAATTGAAGAGATATGATTAGAAGAAATTGATAAATTGATTTGGCGATTTTCAGTTCATGATAACAAGAAAACATTGAGAATCGAGTGATAATGTTTTATCCAGTTTGGTGTGTTAAGTGTGTGTCTAAGTGTCGTTGTTGTTTTGTTTAAATGTTTTGTAATAAACTGTTTTTGCTCTCAATGATGGACACAATTTTTGGGTTTAATGAGAGATGAATGGGAAAATGTTTGACTTACCGAGCATTTTGCTTAGATCGGCATTGTGAAGGTCAGGGTTTTCATCGGCCAACCTTTTGCGCTCTGCTTTTGCCCAAACCATGAATGCATTCATTGGACGTCTTATCCTTTGCTCTATCATGCTGTTTCCAGAGTTTCCTCCAAGGGAACCTGAAATGCTGGAGGAAACTGAAGATCGTCCGAGTCGACTTGGTTGAGTTGATGATGAACTTTGAATTACACCGATTCCAGTTTCGTTCATTTTACGAATCTCTTCATTGGTTACTTCCATGATGTGGTGATGGTGGTGATGTTGATCGGTTGGTTCACTTGAATGGTTGCTGGTTGGGTTACCATTTGAGGCTGGAGGGGTTGTTGGACTGTTTGACCCTTGACCTGATGATGAGGATCCGTATATTGTTGTTGTTACATGGTGAGAGGAGGTGTGATGATAGGTTAAGGTTTCATCTGAATTGGGATCACCTGAGGAGCCATTGTTGTAACTCCAATGGTCAATCATTTCACTTGGACTGGCTTCATCTACTTCAGTGTAAAGGTAGGCATTAGTTTCTGACCCAGAGTCGTTTACATGTTGATGGTGAGAATGATTGGAATGGTGTTCATTTGATTGTTGTTGGTTTTGCTGTTGTTGTTGTTGCTGCTGCTGCTGTTGTTGTTGATCAATGATTACACTAGTCTCACAGGGTACACTTGTCTGGTAAACAACAGTTTCACCCAAAGTTAAATTGTTTCTTGGGTCACTTTGATTAGAATCAATTGGTGAATGGTAAACACTGTTACTTGAATCCATCATTTATTCAATTGTTGAACAATTTCGCCGATTAATCTGCAAATGCACCGAAAAAAATACAGATTCAATTAACACCAAGTAAAGGTTGACGCAATTTTACACATTTCATGGTTCATAACTGGACTTGTTGCCTGTTCTGGTCTTGAGTTGGAAAATGAAGTTAAACAAAACAAAAAACGGTTTATTTTGTTGTATCCAAAGGGAAGCAAAATAATAAACAAATTTATAACTCAACAGTTACCATATTATTCAACAATTAACAATATAATTGCAGATATAATTGATGTAATATACTTGTAAATCCATAAAATTTCTGATCAACAAGAACGAGTAAATTATCCGATAATCCGAAAACAAACAACAATAAGATGAGGTTAACAAATATTGTAGAGGTTAGAAGAGAAAACAAAATTCAACAAAAATAAGCGTAAAAAAAGAGTACCTCGAGTATCGCAACTGGATTCCGACAAGTTTCAATTGAGCTGAATTGATTTGAAATCGGTGAAGTTAATAATCCAAAATTGAAATGTATATTCACAAAGCACCAGTTGGTCAAATGGTAAGGCAGGTTAAATTGGGTTAATTTTGAACCATTCAAAGATCATATTGAAACTTGGATTGGCAAGAAAAGTGTATCAAAGGTTAACAAGGTTTGTTTAATTATTTTTACAAAGGTCACTTTAAAAGGTTGATTTGAGTTGATTTAGGTTGACTTCGGGTTCACTTGGGTTGACTTGGGTTAAGAATCAAGCAAAAGGCAAACAAAAATAAAGAGCAATGTCGATGTCGATGAATTTATGGTGAACAATTGATTTGAGAATAAAAATTAAAGGTGAAAATGTTAATTGGACAGAATTGACAATTGGTTAATTCACTAGAAATACCATAATTAAAAGGTTGTTAATCAACAATTTAAAAATTGGGTAACAAAAATGTAACTTGAAGTACGAAAAAGTGTTTTCTGTCTTAACTCTATTGTTGCCTTTAAAGTGTTTAGGCCGGCGATGTATTGAATTATGCTTACTCTGCCTGGTTCCATTTTCGCTCTCTTTTTTTCTCTCTTCATTAGTCTCTCTTTCTCTCTCTCTCTTTCTCACTAATTTCTCTTTCTTTTCCTCTTTCTCTACCTTTAGGTATTGTTTCGCTTTTGTCTCTTTCTCGCCTTTTGTTGGAAGGAAAAGAGCGAGGAAAGAGGAAAAGAAAGGCTTCCATTAGGTAACTTTAATACAACTTTTCTACTCTTTCTTTTTCCTTCTTTCTCCGCCCTTGTCTCTCTCTTTTTGGGACGATCATTTTTCTCTCTTTCTCTTCTCTTCTCTTACTTTTCCAGCCTTGAGCCTCCTTCGTCTTTCTTATTCCTCTTTCTTTCCCTCTTTCTAACCACTAAAACCATGTTAACGATGTTCATTTCAAGTGTTAACAGAGTCGCCATTTCATCAAAACTGTAACCCTCCATCGCCGTTTTTGTCACCTTTGGGTCAACCATGGATCTGTTTTACCTCCTGTTTTACTCTGGACATTAAGTCCCATTAGTCCCATTAACCGTTTCATTTGATTGAGTTAAATCGTCTGATTTGTTTGAATCTTGGTCAACCTGTTACCGGTTTATTTGGCGGTTTATGTTTTCCTTTGACTAATCCTTTGGTTTCCTCTGGTTTACCGTTTTTCCTATTGCCATTGCGCTTGTATTAGCAGTGGGAAAATGTTGATTAGCTTGATGATCAATTGACAATTAATCTTGATAATTTGGTTAAAGAACAAGTTTAATGGTGATTAAAAAGTAATTTGCTGATAATTGATAATAATTGTGATGATGATGATAGAAATGGTAAAATCTGTTGAATCAGGTCATTTTCATGATGGTTAACAATGTTATTTATTTACAAGACGAAACTCATCTCTACTCATTGTCACATACACTCAACAGATTACCAAACAAAAGCCATGAAAGGGGTAAAAAATAACATTTAAACCTTTTGTGTAATATCAAGATAAATTGTAACAACAGGTTAACCTTTTAACTGTAACAAAAACAGTCACCAACTGAAAGTTTGCCTCAACAGTTGAAGAAGCGCAATGTTTCAATTTTATGGTAACAATCAATATTATCAATTTAATTATAACAATAGCAATACAAAATACTGTTGAAACCAATATGATTAAGCTGAACCCAAATTTGGTCAAAGTTGAAACCAGAAAATGTAAATCAAAATCAAAGCGAAATTTTTTCAACTTTCACCTTAAATTGTGACAAATTAATCAAATTTCATCGCCAATTTAATCATCTTGTTTTAATTGCTCTCATTGCTTCCAATTTACAGGAAAAAATAAACCTAAAAGTGGCATGAAATTAAGTCAAGAGTGGATTGAAAAAGACAATAAATACAAAGCTATAGAGAGTTATTAACACACAGTTTTGTAGTAATCATCAATTGATAACAACAATAAAGAAATATGATTAATGATAATGAACGGGATAAACTACTATTTACTAGTGAGTGAGTTAATCATGATAATCATCTTCAATAGATACTTGATTTACTTGCAAACAACAAAATCTTGACTAAATGTCTCGAGTGAACAAATGTTTTGACTCTCTCATCATCATCATCATCGTCCTCTTCTTCACCAGAATTCATCTGTGTATGTGAACAAGTAATTGAAACAGTTTCAATCCTAATCACCACTTGAACAGCGTTTTAATTAGAAATCATATTTTTTAATATTTGTCTCTTAATTAAGTCAGAGGTTAATTGTGATCATTGTTATCATCTTATACGGAAAGTTGATGAAGATGATGTGATGATGAGAAAGATGGCAAATGATAGATACGATTATGTCTATTCAAGTGCAGTTTTTGTTCTCATTCAATAAGACACCTCTTGTTACCTCTTCATATTTATCTGCATCCTTATAATTAACTCTATCATCTTTCTATTTTCTCTCTCATTTCATTATCATCCTCTTACTTTCATCATCATCTCCAGTCACTATCACCTTCATTCTCGTCTCATTCTTATCTTCTTCTTTTCTTCATCTTCTTTTTACCTTTTCATTTTTTTTGTCCTCTTCTTGTTGTCTTGCTATTGTTTTCCAATTGTGATAAGCTTCCTTTCATCGTTTTATTTCACTATTATCATCATATTATTGATGATTACCTGTGAGTATCAGTTGAATAAATATCAATGTTTCACTTCACTCATCTTGAAATAGGAAAAAAAAGTAAATCACATTCATCTAGCTTGATTATTATAATAATTATTGATTAATTATAGAATTGTTGAAATCCAAACATCAAGAAACATGATGATCACCAACTTTAAAGATTACACCAATCAATTGTAACACACACTTTCATCATTAATAATAGAACTAATTGTCTCAAGTATTTTTTTTTCTTGTTATTGTTGATGATGATGACGATAACAATTAAGATGATATTGTGATGCACCAATCATAATTGACTGATTTCCCATCTCACCCAAATTGTGAGACACTTTGATTGAGAAAATTAAATGTCGCTTTAAGGTGTTTAATTGAAAAAAAGTGTATGGCAAATGTTGAATCTGAATGGCTTGCCAATGATCAAGTTGAATTTGAAAGTTTAACACAATTTGGTTAATTACTGTTTGGTTAGTTAGTAATTTGTTGGCGATTAAGATCAGATTGAAGGTAAAACAATTATCATTTTAGGTTGAGCTCCTCTTGTTTCATCCCAATGGACTTAGATCAGATCCACTCAAAAATCAATCCAGATAACGACTTAAATCATCTCAAGGAGGAGGTTAAGTGAACAGAAAAATCGCCCATCAAATTTACGTGAAATCTTATTGTCAACTTTGTCTTCAGTCAGAGTTAGAGTTGAAACTTTTCTAGGAAATAATCCAGAAATGCATCACATAAGTATCCTGTTTCAACGTCAATCAGTCCATGAGAAGGTCATTTCAGTCAACATAAGCGATCTTTCATCTTAATGATGTTGATTCATTTCATTGATCCCAATTTTGTTGTTGAACTGGTGATTCCTTCAAGTAAACCCATGAGATGTTCGCCATGAAACTTGCATCTTGACCATGGAAGAAACATTTTCATTCTCTTGACCAAATCAATTCCACTTGATTCCATATCAACTATCACCAATCTTGATTTTAGTCCAAAGACAGGTTGCTGTGAAAAAAAGAGAAAAAAATAAAAATACATTTTTCAACAGGTTTTAAAAATAGGTGGCAATATTTTCATATTTACCTCTAAATTAATGAAAAATTTCAATCTTCAATTACCACCTCATTTGAATTGCAAAGACAACAATCAATAATCAGGAAAAAATGTTTTCATTTCTCATGGCCAATGGTTATTTATTTAAAGGATTAAATCCCTTTTTAATTTACATCATCTCAGTGGACTGTAGGTTAAATCAATCTCCTCATTGACCATCATAACCATCGTCACTGTCCTCAACAAATAAATTGTTAAATTGTTGTTTATTTAGTACTTTGGCCATTTTTTAAATTGTCCTGGTTGGATTGCATTAGATTTGGCTTTAACTTGAAATCATTCTTGTTTGGTATTTAGCTCCGTTTTTAATCGACAATTCAATCCATGAGATTTTCCTGTGATTAAAATTGTATATAAAAAAAAGTGTTGATTAATGCTGTTTTATAAAAAAGAGATTTTATATTAATCATATGATTAACAGGAAAATAATTAATATAACATTAAGTTATGGAAGCAACTGTTATCAATGAGAAAAACAAAAGGTTCTCTATTGTTTCTCTTCTTGCTTCTCAATCAGATAATTTAATCGCATTTACACATTTAAATATGAAAGGTTAACATTGATCAGATAAATTTGATTTCATCTCAATTATCATTCACACTTACCCATAATTTTAACCAGCAACTTAGAATCAACTTATCATCTTTAAATTGGTTTCATCTGGTTATATCGCTCAACTTCTTGATATTTCATTGCAAAAATCAATGAAAGAACCACAATCTTTCATCTAAACATATTGTCAACCATGTGATAACTGAATTTTTTTTCAAAAAAAAATTCAAATTCAACTGTAAACATTCATTAACTCCTAACAGCTCACTTCCAACAGTCAATCTCTAACACCAAGTAGCACTTTGTTCAACAGTAAACTGGTGAAATGATATTGATTAAAATTAATAATTACAGTGAGCTTAAACTATAATCTTTACTCACAATCAAATTTCACTCACAGTTTACAGCTCAATATCTCTTGATAATTAGCAAGGTAATTAGTTTTATATGTTGGGCTAATTGAAACCTATCATCATCAAAAAAAGCTTTAAAATGTCCTTCTTTTTCACCAAACGAACACTATTTACAAACCAATTGACCAAGATAAAGATGAAGGGTTTACATTGTATTAGATGAAAACTTAATTGAATCCAATCACGAAACACATTTTAAAACAACTAGAATAATTAAAATTAACAAAATTAGTAAAATTAAAGCTCTTAAAGTCCGACATCGTTTGTAACCTTTAAAAAGACGGTTACTTTGAAATTGAAATAAATGAAAATTCTAGCTAGCTCCCTCTATTGATTATTTAATCAACTAACATCAAAAACAATAAAAAACATCAAAACATCAAAAGCAATTACTGTGGATATATTTTACTGGTTAAAAGGTAACAAATAAGCTTTCATTTTAATGGGTAAACAGTGACAATTTAAATTATACAATCTTATTAATCAACGGCAAGCTTTTACCTAGCATGAGCAAGAATCTATACTGCTGTTAATTGTAATTATCTTGTTGGATTTTGGGTTGAAATTATCTTGATGAGAGCGCAAATTAGCTTTCAAATATAATGCTGTTTAACAATGCATGTTTAAATGAGACAGGGACAGGGAATGAAGAAATAAGATTAAATATAAACAAGTAAACGAAATCAAGTTAAACCTTTAATAAATCAAATGAACTAAATAAACAAGAAGAAATCTATTGATGGTAAACTTAATCTGGTAATGATAATCTTTTCAACATTTTTTCTTCTCTCTTCATAACTTTTCCTACTCCAAGTCATTTCATGTCTCTATCTTCATCGACATTATTCTCATAATAATCATTCTGAAATAATCACAATGCGACGTCTCAATGCTGGTGGAAAATATAATATATTTTTACGAGATTATTTCATTAATTTTTACTCATAACCATTTTTTGTAAGGACATGTGTGAAGCAAGGGAAGGTGTTGGTTGTAATCAGACCTCATGACTACAACAGATTCACTCTTAGAAGCATATTTATCATTAATTTCATTTAAACTTGAATTTTTCAATTTTTTCACTTTTTGGACTCAAACTTAGGCATCATCTATTCATCAACCAAATAATTTTCAACATTGATTTATATATCATTAGCTTTGTCTCTTCGAGATCTATTTAATGATATATAATTGATTACTGTAACTTAAACCAATCTCTCAAAACATTAACTTGCCCGACGTCAAAAGTCTATGTATTCACATAGGGAATATAATGGTGAAAGTCATCCTGGCCACCCCACTATTTTTACAGAATTAAACAACCGACAAAGACAATTAACATATCATTAGAAAGAGCATCTAAAATACTTTTAATTAATATATTTTTCATGTCTGTAACTTCATCCAGTGTTGAGCTACAAACCGACATAATTTAACTCTCATGTCTATTCAATAATATTGAATATTTCAAAGGTCATCTTATTTCAAAGACAATTAATGTTTTTATCATTAACTCAGTACATCATTCGAAAGCCCTTTTCAGGTCCTTTCAAATGATATAAGTTTCATTAAATTAAACTTAATGATTCCTCTAAATTTAACCAAAACATGATATTTCCTTAATTCTCATATTAATTAATGATTTTCTTGAGTCATTCAAATCCGACTCATATTACTAATTGTCACTAACTAAGATCATCTTCAGAATACAACTATTAACTCAACCCTTCGCAGTGTGCTTCACAAATGTCCAACTTAGCTTTAAAAAGCTCAAACATAATTACTTCTTTTTCCCCTCAATACTTTCTCCTTAACTTATCCTTTCACTAAACCAGTTTTTACTCCAATAACCTAAAGGTTATCTTACAAATGTCTTTGTAATGAAAATGTCAGTTAAAAAAGTAAATTTGAATCTTCTCTTAAAAATAAGAGTTAACCTTAACCCAACAACAGTTGTGATGTAGACCCAGAGAAGTAAACTTGTAAACCTTTCTTACTGTTCAATAAATTTTTGCCTCAAACCAACAGGTTATGGGCCCAGCTCGTTTTTTGTTAAGCTTGTTTGTTGCTGTGTTAAGCTTTGCTTATTGTGTTTAACCACATATTTTCATCTCGGAATTTTGTTCATCTTCATAGCTTCATCTTTGTGCTCAGCACTTAAACTTTCTTGATTATTTATATTGAATTTAAATTATTCAATTGTGTGTTTTATCGTTACAATTAAAATTGTCATCTCAACAAAATGACTGAACGTGAATTTAATATTGTCAAACTTGATGAACTCAACTATCCATTGTGGAAGATTAATGTTGAACGAATAGCTGCATCCAAAGGAGGATTGGATATTTTGTTGGGCAAGGAGCCGTGTCCAGAGCCATTACCACTTGAAGAAGGTGAAGTCGAGTCAAGAGAACACGCTGCTCGAACGAAGCAAATTGACCAATGGAAGAGAAAAGATGCCACTATTGCAACCATCATGACTTCATCGATACCTGTAAGTATTGTTAATTTAATTACTGCTTGTAAAACGTCAGCCCAAATGTACTCAAATATTTTAGATTATAAAGAACAACGAGCAACTCAGAATGTTTGGCATCACAAAAGAAAATTATCAGAATTGAAATTTACCTCATCACATACTGTTCTTAGTTACTTTAATCAGCTTGAAACAATTACTCAGCAACTGTTCGCTTTAGGAGTGAAAGTAGATGAAAACGAATTGATATTGAAAGTTCTTGATGATTTACCTTCAGAATATGAAGTTTTTAAAGAAAGTGTTGAATGTAAGATTATTGAAGGTGTTCAGATTAAGTTATCTGTAATGAAACAAAATTTGCTTTTGGTTGAAAAACGAATTAATAATAAAACAAAATCTGGTGAAGCTTTAATGGTCAAAGCTAATGCTGTAAACTCGCGACCAAGAATAAAAATTTGTAATGAATGTGGTGGTAAAGGTCACATCGCTAAGTATTGTCGGAAGTCAGAAAATTACAGAAACAATTACGGTCATAAGAATAACTTTAACAATAATAATTATCAAAGAAATGGTTATAATAATAATTACAATAGTAACAGAAACAATTTCCGATATTCAAACAGATTCAACAACAACAACAATAACAATAAAAATTTCAATAATAATCATGGTAATAACAATAATAACAGTACTAATTTAAACAGTAACTTTAACAATAATAACAACAGCAGTAATAATCGGTTTGCAAGCAGCAATAGCTACAATCGGAATAATTACTCGAACAGAGAGAGAAATACCAATCAAAATTACAGAGGTCAAAACAGAAACAATAATTTTGCTAACAACATTCAACCTAATCAACAAAATAATTTTACCTCTAATTCAGAGTCTGATTCAAACAGAAATAATGAAAACGCTCCAATCAACAATACTTCTCAAAATAACTCTGAAAATTTTAATTTTGCTTATTGTCACAACTCCAATGCTTATAATGACTTAGAATGGTTAATGGATACAGGAGCTTCTTTTCACATTACCGGAAATATTAATAACTTTATTAGTTTGTCTGATTTGAATGAACCAATTGAACTTACGATTGGTAATGGAAGTAAGGTTCAAGCAATTGCTAAAGGTGATGTCTTAGTTGATAGCTTCAATGGTGAAAAATGGATTCGCGGTAAATTGACTGATGTTTTATTCGTACCAAATTTTGGTCGATTCAATTTATTTTCTTGGGTTCAAACAATGCAAAAGAATTATAAATTAATTTCTTCGCGATTGAGTTCAGAAATTTACGACCCTGAAACAGAAAGAATAATTACTAAAATTGATACCGTTGGTAACTCAATGTGGATGAGAATGAGAACAGTGAGAAATGAAAATAACTTTATTATGTTGACCAACAACTTCTCGTTAATGGATTGGCATGAAAGACTAGCCCACATCAATGTTCACAAAATAATTGAAATGTCAAGGAATAAAATTTTACCACCAATAAAAGGTGATGTTAATGTTAATGAGTTTACCTGTGAAAGTTGTTTGAAAGGTAAATTTGCGAGAAAGCCTTACCAATCTAAACCTAAAAGAGACTTCAATGTTGGTGAGTCATTCCATTGTGACTTGCAAGGTCCAATGGAAGTCGAATCATTGTCAGGCTCGAGATTCGCCTTAGTTATCAAAGATGAATGTTCGTCTTTTCGAAGTCTATTTTTTCTGAAACAAAAGTCTGATACATTTGTTTCATTAGAAACATATATTAGGTTCGCTGAAAAATGTACGGGTAATCAAGGTAAAATTATGAGAAGCGATAATGGTGGTGAATTTATTGATTCAAGAGTAAAAGATTTACTCAATTCAAAATCAATAAAACACGAACTTTCAGCACCTTACTGCCCACAACAAAACGGCCTTATAGAGAGGGAAAACAGAACAATTACTGAAGCAGCAAGAACAATGTTATTAGGAGCAAATCTTCCTAAATTTTTATGGCCTGAATCAATGCACACAGCTGCTTACATCTTAAATATTGTTCCTAATAAGAAATTAAATAATGTCTCTTCTTTCGAGCTTTGGTATAAAAAGAAACCAACCTACAATCATTTACATGTTTTTGGTTGTGTAGTTTATGGTAAGCTTAATGCTTCATTTTGTAAGAAATGGGATCCAAAATCTAAAAAGTATATATTTGTTGGTTACACCGATACCACAAGTAACTTCAAGGTTTTTGATCCGACACGAAATTTCGTTACAGTAATTAGAGACGCTAAATTTTTAGATAATCAGTGTGATGCTCAAGAAGCTATTGATCAAGTAATGAATGAACAAACTAATGACTTCGAAGAAATTGTCAGATACAATAAAGAAATTGAAACAAATGAAAATGATAAAAATAATGAAACAGTTGAACGCGAGAATGATAATAATGAAATTGATAAAGAAAATGTTGCTCAAATTGCACATGAAATTGTTCACAAAAATGATGAGCCGAATACTTACAATGAAGCCATGAATAGTGTTAACCGAAATCAGTGGTATAAGGCAATGTTAGAAGAGTTGAATTCATTGAAACAAAATAATGTTTTTGAACTTGTTGACTTACCTGAAGATAAAAGTCCAATTGATTGTCGTTGGGTCTTCCGAATTAAAAGAAAAATTGATGGATCTATTGATAGATTCAAAGCGAGATTAGTTGCTCGCGGTTATGCTCAGAGATCAGGAATTGATTATTTTGAGACTTTTAGTCCTGTTGCTCGATACGATTCCATTCGAGCCATCCTCGCCATTACCTGTCAATACAAAATGTTCCTTGTTCAGTTCGATGTTAAGACTGCTTTTCTTTATGGTAAACTCGAAGAAGATATTTACATGAACCATCCACCTGGTTTTGAATCCAATCCTAATAAAATACTTAAATTAAAACGTGGCCTTTATGGTCTCAAACAAGCTCCTCGACAATGGAATGCTAGAATTAATGAATTTTTATTGAAGTTATCATTTAAACAAAGTATTGCTGACAATTGTGTTTACTCAAAATCCGATGGAAACAATTTAATTATCGTAGTAATTTATGTTGATGATGGTCTCATTTCGAGTACCTCTGAATCGGAGTTAATTAATTTCTCAAATGCATTGAAAACCGAGTTTGAAATTAAGATACATTCACCTGAAATATTTGTCGGAATGGAGATTGTGCAGTCTCCTGATCGATCTAAGATTTCAATAAAACAATCATATTACATAAAAGAATTGCTCAAAAGATTCAACATGTTTGACTGTAAACCAGTCTCTACTCCAGGTGACACGAACATTAAATTACTTCCATCTGAAACTGAATCAGATCCCAAACTCCCTTATCAAGAAGCTGTCGGAGCTTTGCTTTATTTGTCTATTATCAGTCGTCCTGATATAACATTTCAAATAAATAAAGCGAGCCAATTTAATGTTAAACATAATGAAGAGCATTGGAAAGCAATTAAAAGAGTTTTCAGATATTTAAAAGGTACGGTTAATGTTGGTATTAGTTATTGTTATTCACATGATAATTTTGATTTGATCGGTTATGCCGATGCTGATTATGCTGCTGATGTCGTTACCAGAAAATCGACATCAGGTTTTGTTGTAACCTTAGGTAAATCACCGATTTCTTGGTGTTCAAGACTACAAAGAAGTGTAGCTCAATCAACAACCGAAGCTGAATATGTTTCAATTGCTGAGTGTATGAAAGATGTACTTTGGTACATTCAATTGTTCAAAGATCTTTCGATCAACATTGAATTGCCAATTAAAATTATGAATGACAATCAGGGAGCAATATTGTTGACCCGAAATAATGTATTTCATCAAAGAACAAAACATATTGACATTCGTTTTCATGCTATTCGCGATTATCAAGAACAAGGTTTTATTAAGATTTATTTCATTTCAACAAAAGATCAACCTGCAGACATGTTAACCAAATCCCTTTGTTCTCCATCCTTTAATCACTGCAAACAATTACTAAACATTTCATGATTTTCTTTCTTTACTTTTATTTGATTTGATGCACAAAACCATAACCAAACAAACATTCTGAGTACTTGATGCTCATCACTTAACTTTAATATTAACATTATTTTTGATTTGAATTAACCGAAAAGCAGTAATTACAATTGACAATACATTTACCGATCAATGTATCTCATTTTATTATTTCATTAATTTTTACTCATAACCATTTTTTGTAAGGACATGTGTGAAGCAAGGGAAGGTGTTGGTTGTAATCAGACCTCATGACTACAACAGATTCACTCTTAGAAGCATATTTATCATTAATTTCATTTAAACTTGAATTTTTCAATTTTTTCACTTTTTGGACTCAAACTTAGGCATCATCTATTCATCAACCAAATAATTTTCAACATTGATTTATATATCATTAGCTTTGTCTCTTCGAGATCTATTTAATGATATATAATTGATTACTGTAACTTAAACCAATCTCTCAAAACATTAACTTGCCCGACGTCAAAAGTCTATGTATTCACATAGGGAATATAATGGTGAAAGTCATCCTGGCCACCCCACTATTTTTACAGAATTAAACAACCGACAAAGACAATTAACATATCATTAGAAAGAGCATCTAAAATACTTTTAATTAATATATTTTTCATGTCTGTAACTTCATCCAGTGTTGAGCTACAAACCGACATAATTTAACTCTCATGTCTATTCAATAATATTGAATATTTCAAAGGTCATCTTATTTCAAAGACAATTAATGTTTTTATCATTAACTCAGTACATCATTCGAAAGCCCTTTTCAGGTCCTTTCAAATGATATAAGTTTCATTAAATTAAACTTAATGATTCCTCTAAATTTAACCAAAACATGATATTTCCTTAATTCTCATATTAATTAATGATTTTCTTGAGTCATTCAAATCCGACTCATATTACTAATTGTCACTAACTAAGATCATCTTCAGAATACAACTATTAACTCAACCCTTCGCAGTGTGCTTCACAAATGTCCAACTTAGCTTTAAAAAGCTCAAACATAATTACTTCTTTTTCCCCTCAATACTTTCTCCTTAACTTATCCTTTCACTAAACCAGTTTTTACTCCAATAACCTAAAGGTTATCTTACAAATGTCTTTGTAATGAAAATGTCAGTTAAAAAAGTAAATTTGAATCTTCTCTTAAAAATAAGAGTTAACCTTAACCCAACAACAGTTGTGATGTAGACCCAGAGAAGTAAACTTGTAAACCTTTCTTACTGTTCAATAAATTTTTGCCTCAAACCAACAAGATTTACATTTGAATCACCATTCTTTGGATCTTTCTCTTTGTAAATTGTGCTTCATTTTGATTCATTGAATGGATAGAATTACAAACTGGACTTTTTCAACTTATCTAACACCAAATGAAACCAACAATTCAAATTTCCACCTTGATTTGAGAGAAAACATTGCATCGTTTGATCGCATCTTTGAAATAAAGACAGAGTTAGCTCTGTTAATCGCTTATTTAACATTATTAATTTTCGGTTTCGTCTCTAATGCCATCATTATCCTATTGTTTTGTGCAACCAACTTTAATCAAAGGGAATCCAGAAGTTTATTGTTTACCAATTTAGCGCTTTCGGATGCCATTTACTGTCTCTTCTTTTGTCCTTTCACTTTGCATAATATTTTAAGAAAAAGTTGGCCTTTTCCGGAACTTTTGTGTAAAATTGTGCCCACCTTTCAGAGTATCTTGGTTTTTGTATCAAGTGGAACCATAACTTCAATAAGTATTCAGCGAGCCTTTATCATCACTGGTTTCCAGTCCAATCCTCCAGCATCAACTCATTGTTGCTCTACTCATCACCAGTCACAATTTCAATCATATAAACATTATTCCTTTTCACCTTCAGCCTCGTCGCCTTCGTCAACGCCCTCGTCGTGCTATAAAAGTAAAATTTCATCGCCTCTCAATGCATCTTCATTGTTTTCAACTTCACCGTCTACTTCTTCATCCTCATCTTCGTCATCTTTAACGGCTTCACCATTAGTCAACTGGATTCGTTCAGATATTATTTTGTTGACCTTAATCTGGATTACAGCCATCACTTTATCCTCGCCAATCTTTATTTATCAAACAGTCCACCATATCAATCTGATTGATACTCACACAATACCCATTTGTGGTGAACTCTGGCCTCCTCATGGTCGTTCTTTTTATACACTGGCTCTTATCTTGATCCAATGGGCTTGTCCCTTGTTAACCATGATCCTTTGCCATTACAAGGTTGACTCCTTTCTCCGTCATCATATGGAGACTCGGGTCCGTCTCATGTGTTTCAATGATATGGATTCAAAACAAAAGGGTAACCTTTTTTACTCCAAACTGGTTTCAACTATTTTGACCAAACGCGATATCAGGGATAAATTGAAACGAAATACAAAGGTGACTCGAGCCTTGTTCAAAAATACAGTCATCTTTGGTTTAATCTGGTTACCACTTAATCTGACAAATTTATATTTTGATTTCCTTCCCGATGACAATAGTTACCAATTGTCAACCACAACAATCTATTTAATACAAGCAATTAGTCAAACGATTGCTGTTCTCTCACCAATAAGCAATGCTTACCTTTACTTTTGGTCCAATACCAATATAAGGAAGCAAGTTAAAAAATATTATTTATTTAATCGTTTTACAGGAATCAAGACCAAACCATTGATCAAATAATCCATGGTATAAACCAGAAGCCAAACACAGAAACAATTTCAACGAGCTAAAGCATAGTTAAAAAAAAATAATCTGACAAAGAAAGTGAAACAATGTGAAAAAAGCGGTTAAAAAGACGAATTAAAATTTTAATTAAAAAAATGGGGTAGAGAGGGCAACACTTTTAACAGCCTTTATTTTAAACAATTAAAGGGTGTCTGTCTAACTCTGATCAGACGTCTAAATTCATACTAAATTTAATTGGTTTGAGATAACCAGTGAAAAGATAAGGTTAGCCACATTCAACACCACCTTTTGGTCAAAATAATTAGACAATATTTTAATATAACGACAATAAAACAATTTAATA